>CAUYSK010035349.1:0-21198 GCA_963575035.1 Avahi laniger | reverse complement strand
CCCACTGGCCACAAAGTCCAGCTGATTTTTATCCCCTAGATGTTTCTAGAATCTGTCCACTTTTTTCCATCTCTCCTGCCTTCACCCTAGTTTAAGGACTTGTCCTGTTTCACCTGGACCACTCCAGTAGCCTCTTGGTAGACACATCTGCCCTCCGCCAACACCCGCCACAGTGCAGTTGTGAACCCTGCGCACCCTTCAGCGCTCACGCAGCACGGCTTCGCCTGGGGGTGTCCCTGGCTGCACCAGGTCAGCTGCCTGTCGCTCGCTTTCCTGATTGCTAATTCCGCACAGCGCTTAGCATAAGGCTAAATGCATCGTTAACTGAATAATCATTTTAAGGCAAGTTGATCGAGGTATAATTGGTATACAGTAGAATTCACCCTTTTTCAGTGTTCAGGTCTCTGAGTCTGGATAAACACGCACAGGTGTGGAGCTACCACTACAGTCAGGATACAGAATATTCCTGCCACCCCAGAAAGTTCTCTTGTGTCCCTTAGAGCCAATCCCCTCCCCGGCCCCAACCCCTGGAACCACTGGTCTAATTTCTGTAATTGTAGTTTGCCTTTTACAAGGTGTCATACAAGTGCGACCTACAGTGTGCAGCCTTTTGAGTCCGGCTTCTCGCACTTGGTCACTGTATTACAATTTAGTGTTTATCTTCTCTGTCAGAATGTAACCTCAGCAGAGCGAGGAACCACATCTGACTCCAGAACTACTGTGCCACCATGGTCTAGCAGGGTGTTGCTCAACCTTTTTCACTATTCATCCTTTAATGATGAAATTTTAATTTAATTTAAATTCTCCCAGATGAGAGACAATAAGTACTAAGGGGTAAGGTTTGGTGTAGAAGGGCTGAGCTTTGGAGGGTGTCTTAGCTCAGGCTGCTATAACAGACTATCGCAGCCTGGGCAGCTTAAACACCAATGACTTCTCACAGTTACGGAGGCTGGGGAGTCCAAGATCAAGGTGTCTGATGAGGGTCCGATTCCTATTTTATAGATTGCTGCGTCCTCACATGACGGAGAGCAGAGAGACTCTACATCCTCCCATTTTTATAAGGCATTAATCCCATCATGAGGACCCTAACTCATGACCTAATCTAATCCTGATTACCTCCTCCAAGCCCCGCCCCCAACTACCATCGCACTGGGGGTTAGCATTCCAACATACGGTTTTGGGGGGATACAAACATTCGGTCCGCAACAGAGGGCCACAGATATATCTCCATTGATATGCAAGCCCCATTGAGCTTGTATAACTTAGCTCGTAGTAGCTGCTCAACAAACGTTTGCGAATTCATGAGAGAATGCTTAGAGACATTGCCACATGGTGGCGCTTCTGGAGAGAGCCGGCTCATCTCATTGGAAGGCACTGCTGGGTTTCCAACAGGGCTGAGAGTGACTGTCACCCAGATGTGGAGACATCCCCTTCTCTGACAACCCCACCAGTAACTACAAGGTTCCTTGTTAGTGGCTTTGGAAGTGAAGCCCCACAGCCATGTACTCAGGACAGAACCAAATCTGGGCTTTTGAAAGCACGCTCCGGCCCCAGGGAGGGACATGAGTTGAAGGAACGAGATGGAAGGAGGGATAGAAATGGGAGTAGTTTGGACTCACCTAGTGGCAGTGGGGATGAAGACAGGTGTTCTTGAGAACTGTTTAGAAAACAGAAACAGAACGTGCTGGTGAGTGAGTTGCAGAGAGCGGGAGGAAGGGTGAACTTTCAGATTTCAGCCTGGGCACAGGGAGATGGTGGTGCCATCCACTAAGTCAGGATACCCGCTTTGCCAGGGGCTGCGGGGGCAGGAAGTTCAGTTATGCACTCGTGAGGCCGACGTAGCGTTGGGTTATTCAAGCGCAGTGTCCAGTTGGCTGTTGGTTACGCAGCAACGATGTTCAAGACAGCTGTCAGAGCCAGAAGGAAGAGTTTGGGAACATTCAATTTAGAGGGTAACCCCGGCCGTGGGAATGGATGACCTTAGCGGAAAGCAAGTAGCATGAGAAGAAAGGATGTCACAGAGCAGACGCCTGGACAGCAGCAACCCTGAGGGCTGCCAGCATGAAGGAGACGCTCCAGGATGACGTTAACCGTTACCGAAGCCCTGACGTTTAGTCTGTTGGTTATTTTGCTTTGTTTTTGCTGCTATAAACAATGCCGTCACGAATATCTTCGTGCAGAAAGCCTTTTCTGTGTATAGGATTATTTTCTCGGGACTCAGTGACTGACTGGGATGTGGAGTGTGACAGAGATAGAGAAGTCAAGGGTGAGTCCGAGGTTGTCCACTTGGGCCCTGGGTGGGTGCTGGGACGGCCAATCGGAAGGAGAAAGTGGTTTGGCATAAAAGTGCTGCGTTTGGTTTTGGTCTCTGAGTTCGAGGGACCCGTGAGGCATCGGAGCATCAGACGTCAATGGGTCCGTTGTGTTTGCTGATCCGAGCGAGGCCGGGGGAGAGGCCGGGGTTCCAGATAGGAAGGGCTGCAGTAGCAGTTCCCGGCCTTGCGGTAGAGGGAGCATTGCAGCGCGGAGGAGGCACGTCTCTGGAGGCCCCGGGAACCCGCATCCACATCCTCTCTGCTCACCTCGGGTCACCGCTGCAGCTGCAGAGGACAGTTTCACATGAGCACAGACTCCCCCACCCTGGCAGTGTCACCTTGAGCACACACCACATGTCTTTCCCCTTTTCCAATGCCATGGCTGTGTGTTCAGCCTGTATTCAAGTGCCACCTGGAAATGCAGGGAGCTGGTGCCCCTGGAGACATCCTTTACCCAGTGGTGGCAGGAGCCAATGGATCAGTGCTCGGTCCCCGTCCTCTGGGCAGATAATTCGAGAGGCATTCAGCACCCCTCACAGAGGCCCCGGAAGGGTGGAGCCCAGGCTGCAGACAGCTGCAACCTCAGCCATGCGTCCTCACCCGGACCTTTCCTCCATCCTTCCCGCATTCTCCTGTCCCCTCACCCTGGGACTGCATCCCAAGTAAACTGCCTGTTCCCAAGCCCTTGTCCTGGGCTGTGCTAGTGGGATGCTGGAGGACTGGCTCGATGGTGCCTGCTCCATGTCCCATCACAGAAGGAACGGATGCAGCTTGCTCCCCTCACCCACCGCCCAGCCCCAGCTTTCACTCTCTTTTGGTACCCGCAGGGCAGATGTGTCCCTTGGCAGGGCAGCTGTTCCTTCCTTGGGTGGCGGCTGAGGGGAGCTCTTTTTTGGAGAGGTGAACAGCCGGAAAAACAGTGTGTTGGTGAGGGGAACTTGTCAGCTTGCACTTGCAGCCTGATATAACGAAGAGTGACCAGCTCCTGCCTCTGTGTCTGCACCATGCGGGACACAGAGGGCATCAGAGAGTTTAGGGGACCAGGTGGCACCCATGTTGGGGTCCAAGGAATGCACTTCATTCATTTATTTATCCATTCATTCATTCACTCAACAATTATTTAGCAAGCACCCACCATGTGCCCAGTGGGCAGCACTGGGCTCCCTCCAGGTAGCCAGCACAGGTGTTCCCTGGCTCTCAGAAACTTTGGGCCCAAACGCCCAAAACCCACGACCTCATCGAGTCCTAGAGCAGTCACCCGCATTCTGCACTTGGCCTCCAGTGCTGCCTTTGGACTTCCCATGTAGTCATGTACTGAGGTGCCTTCCCCAAACTCCGATGATTCTATTCTCGGCCGCCCATGAGGGGGGCCATGTTTGTGTCACGCAGGCCTCCCCCCTGGCAGGAGGGGAACTCTGACCAAGCTGGGCCAAAGAAATTCTGGGAACATGGAGCATGGGACCCCAGGACGTGTTCTAGGTGGTGCTAGAACAGCAGGACGTGGCAGAGGAGACCAGTCTGCAGAAGGGGAAGCAGAGAGAAGAGAGGAAAGTCCACGTTTCTACCCTGATTCCAGACCTTTCCATGTCCCCAGTCCCGGCTGTATGTCTTGCCCTCGATTCCATGAAATATTCCCATATCCTTCTAAGAATGCTCCTACCTTCCCCTAATCGAGTTTGTGTCGGTTCTGTGACTTACACGCCAGCAGGCCTGGAGCTTCTGTTCCTCCTCTCCCTTGCTTCTTCTTACCTGCCCCATCAAGGGTCACTGCACACCTGGGCATCACTGACCAGGAAGCATCTGAGGACCAGGGGGCATGGGACGGCCCCTGGTGCCTCCTTGCAGAGCCCTCACTCCCTGGCCCGGAGGCGGAGGCCACCACCGCAAGGAGGCTGCATCAGGCCTGAGGCCCCACAGCTGACCATAAAGAGAAGAAGGCAGGACGGGGGTGTGGGCGGGGTTTTTAACAGGCCGACCGAGGTTTATCTGCGCACGGTCCCAGAATCCTGACTCTGAACCAGAGCCTGGGCCTTTCCAAAGATGTCTCCCAGAAGCTGCTGGGGGAGGGAAGAATGGGAGACAGGCTTCCAGGCTCCAGGGTGAAGCTCTCGCGCAGGTGAGCCATGCCCTCTCTGGCCACCTTTCCAGCTCTCTATTGTCCCTAGAGCTGGAGAGCAGGGCCCCACCCAAACCCAAGAGGATGCTCCCTCATCCCCCAGTCTCCTGCAGCCCCACCTCACAGGCCCAGGCCGCTCACCTGTCCTGGACCAGCTGCAACAGCGCCACCTCCAGGCCATCTTGGAGAAATGCATTTCCCACCGCCCACGCCAGGATCCCCTTGTCAGACGGGGGAGACAGGGGCAGGGGCTGGGCTGACACTGCAGGCCAATGGCAACAGGGGTGGTAATACCTCCAGGGGTGGCGGCGAGGGCACAGGGAGACAACCACACAACACACTGGAACGTGCCTGGCCCAGCAAGAGCCAAGAACCAGCTCTGCTATCGTTTGGATGACACATTTGTTTGGAAAGTCCCCAAACATCCAACGATTTCTGAGCTTATACAAGTCCTCGGTCCCCTTTCTTCCTCTGTTGCTGTGGACCTTGGATGCACAGAATTAGATCGATTGCAATCGTCAGTCAGCTGACAGTCACTGCCGGTCACTTACGTGCTCCTTTTGTTTTTGTCTCTTTCGTCCTCCTCCTCCAACCCACTCCCTTTTCTCCCCCCCTCGCCACAGGCAAACGTTCTTCTCTTGTCAGTGTGTGTGTGTGTGTGTGTGTACATCCATGAAAACACATATTGCAGCATTTATCAGTAGTGTTTGCCAGACGTTTTCTTTGGCGTTCCATTCATACGATCTTCCGGTGTCAATCACAGTCATTCCAGTTCGTCCCATTGTTTGCAAACGCCACCTGTGCCTTACCCATTCGTTTGTGAGCGGGCACTTAGGTTGTTTCCATCCCTTGACCAGTAGCAGTAAGTGCTTCGAGGAATATCCTCGGGCAAGTGTCTTTGCGCACCTGTGTGCAGGCTGCTGCGGGTGTGTACCCAGCAGTGGAACCACCGGAGCGCAGGGCCGGGTGGAGAGTGTACGCTCAACCATGGCGCACCAGTTCACCTTCCTCTAGGACCAGGCTTCCTGCGCCCCTGTTTCAGACCAGCATGCATCTGTCTGATGGTTATAAAATGGACGTCACCGTCACTTCCCTGTCCTTTTCCATCCTAGCCGTCCCTCCTGGATGTGCTGGAGAGGGGACTGGCGAGGCCTGCTATATACCAGGTATGCAGTTACCTTTTAAGACAAGTGGCTCCAACGGCTAATGTACCTCCCCACACCCCATCACTCGCTAACATCCATGCACTGTGCTCTGTTAAGGAAGTGACACGGGCACTAACTTGGCCACAGCCTGCTGGACAAGGGATGGTGCATAAGTCTAAAGACAAACGGAGGTGCGTGGCCAGCCCCAAGGTGGCCCCAAGGACTCCACCCATATTTAGGGTGCCAATCAGCCAATCAAATGCAGCTTGAGTGAACTCCACCTCTCTCTAGAAAGTAGAAATGTGCAAGAACAACAGCCACATGGGTGATGTCGTTTGGGCTGCTGTCCTGAGTACATGTTAGCGTCTTCTTGGTTGTCTGTGAGACAGGATGGGCCACTGTGGTGTAGGACAAACTAGGGTCCGGTACTGGGTGGCAGTGTCCCCTTCAAGCTCCAAATCTCTGGTGCTTTTGCATATAGGCTTTCAGAGTCATAGGCTCTGGAGTCAGAATGTGCTGGGTTCGAGTCCCAGCTTAGCCACCTGGCAGGCTGTTGCAAATGACAAAGTCGCAGTACACATGAAGTGCTCGGCAGGGTTCCAGGCAGATGTTAAGCCTCAAAAATGGTAATCTATTATTATTAACAACCTATAACATAGGAAACACATTCTCCGACCTTATGAATAATAGAAGCGATACCCAAAGAGGCTGAGTAACTTGCAGGAAAACAGAGCCCAAATGCAGGCCCATCTTTCTGGACTCTTCTATTCATTTCCATCTTCTCGGGCTGCCTGACTTCATCGACTCCTGTCCTCTGCCAGGACCCTGGGCTGAGTCTAGTGCTGGATGCCTTCACGGAGGCTCCAGGTCCAGGTCCCAGAGTGAGACACCAGGCCCCCTTGGCAGGGTCCCTCAGGGAGTGGGAGGCCCAGGACAGGCCTGGGCCCAGGCTGGGCTACAGGAGGCTCCCAGGCGCTGGGAAGGCGCTGCCTGGCCCTTCTCCAAGCACATTTAGAGCCAACCCAAGGGAAACCCTGATTCTGTCAGTGCTGGCACGCCTGGGGCACAAGCATTGGAGACATTAAATATTAAACACATCGGCTGCCTTCCAAGCTTGGTAATTAAAACTCTTATTTCATATTTTACACAGGATGGACGGGGAAGTCACAGGCTGCTCTAAGAGGTTTCATAGTTCCTTGTTCACAGCTGAAGTGGCTCTTCTGAAGAAAACCTCCCTCTCACTTGGGACCCTCTTGCCCTATTTATAAAGTGATTTCCTGGGAGAGAGGCCGGGGAGTGGAGGTCTGAAGGTCTCCAGTGTGTAAGGCCCCATGCAGGGCTCCCAGCAGGGTCTATGGCTTTATTTCTGCTTCTCTAAAATGGGTCCGTGTTCCCAGGGAGCTTCAGAGGGCTCTGCCTTAGACCCCTCACCCGTGCTGCAAGGGCAGCCTGGGAGCTGCATTCGGCTCTGCAAACGCAGAGAGAAGGATGGTCTAGACCACCGCGGAGGGCTGAGGTGAGAGCAAGGGTGTGTGTGTTGGGGGGGAGGACGGAGGAGGGGGGGGGTCCTTCCCTTAGCTTCTAGCGCCATCTGCTGACCATGCTCTGAATTGCAGCTGCCCCAGAGGCCCACTGGAGACCAATTCTAAGTTCTGGGCAGGGGGTAAGAGGAGGGGATCGAAGAAAATCAGGCCTGGTGCTTCCAGAAACATTTTGAAAACACAACTTAGGCTTTTAAATTCGCTCAATTATTCCTAGGGTCGATGGAGAAATCAGACTCAGACTCGGATCCTGGGGGATGCAACCCATGTGATAACCCAGATGTGCATAGTAACCTTGGCAGCCTGAGGCTGTGTGTTCACCGTGTGCATTTGCTATCTCCACGTGTGCATTCGCTATCTCCACGTGTGCATTCCTTATCTCCACGTGTGCATTCGCTATGTCCACGAGGGTGCTGTGGTTGTGCTGTTGTGCTCATTTCACAGATGAAAACACTCAGGGTGAGTGAACCCCAAAGCCAGAGAACTTTTTTGAACCTCCTTCCCTCACCCCATAGTCAGTCCTGCAAGGCCTATCCTCCCGACTTCCAGAACACACCACAGACCCTCACCTTTGTCCCATCATTGTTACCCCTCTTCCAAGCCATGTTCACCTCTCCCTGGACCTCTGCAAAAGTTTCCCACCAGGATCCCCACGACTGCCTCATCCTCTACAATCCATTCTTCACAGAGTAACCAGTCTGATCTTAAGACATGAATCAGGCTGGGCATGGTGGCTCACACCTGTAATCCCAGCACTTTGAGAGGCTGAGGTGGGAGGATCACTTGAGGCCAGGAGTTCAAGACCAGCCTGTGCAACATAGTGAGACCCTGTCTCTGCCAAAAATAGAAAAATTAGCTGGGCACGGTGCCACATGTCTGTAGTCCCAGCTACTCTGGAGGTTGAGGCAGGAGGATTGCTTGAGCCCAGAAGTTTGAGGCTGCAGTGAGCTATGATCATGACACTGCACTCTGCCCTGGGCAACAGAGTGAGATCCCATCTCAAACAAAAAGACATGAATCAGGTCACATTCATCACTTGTTGGAAATCTTGATGGCTCCCATTGTCTAGAAAATAAATTCTAAGCTCCTTACCATATTCAAAAAGGCCCTATACACTCTAGATGAGGCTGGGATCCTCTAGCATCCCTTCTCCCCCTCTGCATGCCCCACACTCCAGCCACGTGGGCCTCTCATTTCCTCAAACACACAAGTTCTTTCTGACCTCAGCCCCTTTGCAGAGGCTGTTCTCCGGTCTGCAGTGCTGTTCCCTTCACTTCTCCTCTAATTAAAAATTCTGCATGCCATGGGAATACCTCACAGAGTCCTTTCCTGACCACCTCCTCTAAAGACCTGCCCTGTCATTTTTTATCCTAGTCTAGTCCCTTGTTTTTCATCTTCACAGAATATATTGCTACTTGCAACAGCTGTTTTTATCTGCCCCCTTTTGTTAAATTGTCTTCGCAACTAGAATGTAAATTCGGAGCAGGCAGGGAATGTGTCTGTTTTGTTCTCCATCACACAGGGCCTGGCACACAGTAGGTACGACATAAATATCTGTGAGATGAACCAACAAGTACTGTGCTAGGGCGAGGGCAGGGTGCCCCGGGAGAAAAGAGGAGGGGCAGCAAACCAAGACGGAGGGGCCAGGGAAGCTTTCCAGAAGAAGTGGCATCCACAGTAAGACCTGAAAAGAAGAGGAGGAGGAGCTCAGGGAAGAGGAAGCAACCGGGAGGAGCGTCCCAGGCAAAGGGAACAGCAAGTGAAAGCGCCGTAAGCTGGGAGGATGCTCGGCACCATCTGGAAACTAAACCTGGAAAAATTGGACGATTGGATTTGGACTTCGGCCTCAGAGCCACGAACGACAAGAACCAGAAGTGAGAGGGGCGTGAACACACCCCTTGGTAGCACGGTGAAGCACCCGCGGGAGGCTGGAGGCAGGATGACCTGTTAGGAGGCCCCCGCTGGAGTCAGGTGACAGATGGGGGCGGGGGTGTCCTGAACTAGGGCCCAGCGGCAGGAGAGGAGAGAAAGGGGCAGATGTGGGAGACAAGCTGGGAGTCGAGTCCAGAGGCCTTGGGAACAGATCAGATGGGAGCGGTGAAGGAAAGAGAAGTATTCAGTGACTCGCATTTCTGCATCTGAGGTGGCATTCACTGAGACGAGGCCCAGGCCTCTCCCACCCACGCCCCGTTGGCCCAGAGCAGTCCAGGGCGGGGAGTGTTCTCCACCTTCGGTGGGAAAGGCCACGAAGTTACGTGACAAAGGGCGCAGACAGTGGGGTGCGCGTCAAGAACTGGGGCCGGTGAAGCCCAGTTTCCTCATTCACAGTGATGGGCAGCGTGCAGAGATCCAGAGACTGACGCCTGGGCAGCCACGGTCTCCTCCCACACACGTCCCCCCGCCCCACTGGGTCATTCCCGGCTCCCGGTCTCCTGCAGGGACTCTGAGTAAACAGTGAGTCTCACATAAAGATCCAGAGGGCTCCTCCGATCTATGAAATAAAGACTAGAGAGCCAAGGGAGGCTGGCGGAGGAAAGCGGCGGGGCAAAGAGAAGGTACCACCTGGGTGGCGGCAGCTCTGGGGCCTGTCCCGGCCCCTCCCGAGGCCTCGCGGTTCCCCGGCCTTAGTTCCTCTCCATAAGCCCTTGGAGGCGTCTAGGCTGGAGTGACGAGATCCGACATCCATTTTTCTGGCCAAGAATAACTGAGTGCTCTCCAGAACAACAGGTAGCAGGTGTCAGGACCTGCTCATCACAAAGCTCTGGTAATGACGACACTATGGTGTCAGCACGAGGAGACACAAAGACCAGAGAGGGGAAGGGGAGCCCAGAAACAGACCCTCACACATGGACATCCGATATGTGACAGAGGTGGCCCACGGAGCAGTGGGGACAGGAGAGGCTTCGATAAGTAATTTCAGGACAACTCTGTATCCATAGGGAAAAAGAGGAATGGGCCTCTCCCTCCACCATGCCCAACAGTACGAAGCGCCCACAGGCCTCAAGGGGGATTTGGAACCAGGAGTTGCAGAGCTATTGGGAACCATGGTGGCTCTTCTGTCCCTGGCCCCCTCCTCTTCCTCCCCACCTGACGTTTACAGAGCGTACTTTAGACACTGAACACTGCACTAAAGGCTTTTCGTGTATTTTCATTGAGTCCCTACCACTTTCCCTGAGACTAGTATTATTATCCCATTTTACAGCCGGGGAAACTGAGGCTCGGAGATTAAGTCCTTTGCCCAAGGATATATAAATCACGGGAGGTGGAGTTGGGATTTGAAGCCAAATAGGGCAGTTCCAGAGCCCACTGTGTTACAGCCCCTACTGGAAGCAAGTGGAAGTTGCATAACTGGGGCCTGGGGGGACTGGGGTTGGGGGTTTGGAGGCTCGAAGGTGAAGGGAGAGGGTGGGGGTGTACCTGGAGAGGGGGTAGAACCAGATTATCGAGGGTCTAGAACGCCAGCCAGGGAGCTTGTCCCCCTTCTCCAGGTGAGAGAGTGCAGAGGCCCAGAAAGCCAGAATCGCACCCTCTTTTCGGTTGCGAGTCCCTCCTCAGGCTGCCCGGGGGACAGCTCTGCGAGAAGACTGTCCAGACGCAGCCTTCGCCTTACCCCTTAAGCCCTATGAGTGGCCCAGTTATGTCTTCCCTGCCCAGGTCGTGTCAGAACCTGGCCTCGCTGGACGCCACATCAGGGGGAAGTGGAGAACCAGGAGGTAGGAGAGCCAGATCCATTAGAATGTTCTGGTTGCAAAAAAAGCAGAAACCCATTTGAATTGGCTAAGGTCCTGGAGTGGGGATTCAGTGTTTTAAAACTGAAAATCAGAAATGCCACGAGGGCCCAATAGGACCTGAAATTGGGAATTAGAGATCCAAGGGGAAATGAGTGGCTCCTCTTCCTTGTTCTATGCCCCCTTCTTGGTTTCTTAATCAGGGTCCATGTGGCTGCTCCTCTGTGCTATTCCTGAAATCCTCTGCCTCCCCAGTCACCTGTGTGCAGATGAGTCCCACATCTCTGCCCTCAGATCAGTCTGCTCCCTGAACCCAGAACCCATATCCAATCACCTCCCGATATGGCCACTCGGATATCCCATCACCTCCTCAAACCCAGCGTGTCCCAGACTAAACTCATCCCCATTGGCCAGGCGCGGTGGCTCACACCTATAATGCCAGCACTCTGAGAGGCCAAGGTGGGAGGATCCCTTGAGCTTAGGAGTTCGAGACCAGCCTGAGCAAGAGGGAGACCCCATCTCTACTAAAAATAGAAAGAAATTAATCGGACGACTAAAAATATATAGAAAAAATTAGCCGGGCATGGTGGCACATGACTGTAGTCCCAGCTACTCGGGAGGCTGAGGCAGGAGGATTGCTTGAGCCCAGGAGTTTGAGGTTGCTGTGAGCTAGGCTGACGCCACGGCACTCATTCTAGCCCGGGCAACAGCGTGAGACTCTGTCTCAAAAAAAAAAAAAAAAATCGTAAAGCCACCTTGTGCTCTTGCTCCCTCACTCCCACGTTCAAGAGTCACCAGGTCCTGGCTAATTCTTTCTCTTAAGTAGCCCCCAAATCTTCCCCTTCCTCTAAACCTCCGCAGCCACCATCTTAAACATCTCCCACATGGACAACTGCCCTAGGAGCTCTTTGACGGTCTCTGCCCCTTCAGTCTTAACACACAAAGTGGGTGTGCTGCTGCTCCGTTTAAAACCCTCAGTCTCTGGCACCGGGATAGAGCTGAGAGGCCGAAACAAACCCACACATTTTTTGTCAATTGGTTTTCAGCAAGGGTACCAAAACAATTCCATGGAAGAAAGTTGAGATTTTTTCAACAAATGGTATTGAGACAACTGGAAACCAAATATAAAAGAACGAAGTTGGACCTTACCTCACACCACAAACAAAAAGTAATTAAAAATTGTTCAAAGATCTAGATGTAAGAGCTAAAACTACCAAACTTTTAGAAGAAAATGTAGGTGTAAATCTTTGTGACCTTGGATTAGGCAGTAGTTTCTTATATATAACACCAAAGCATAAGCAACCCAAGGCAAAATAGATACATTGGAGTTCATCAAAAGTAAAAATTTTGTGCTTCAGAGGATACTATTGAGAAAGTAAATGTATTTGCAAATCATATATAAGGGCCCATTCAGAATACACAAAGAATTACTATAACTCAACAATAAAAATGCAAATAAACCAATTTCAAAATGATCAAAGGATCTAAATCGATATTTCTCCAAATATATACAAACGGCCAATAAGCACATGAAAAGATTCCCAACATCATTGGTCACTAGGGAAATGCAAATCAAAGCCACAGTGACACATTTTACACCCACTAGATGGCTATAATAAAAAATACAGACAATAACAAGTGTAGGCGAGGATGTGGAGAAATCAGAACGCTTATACATTGCTTGTGGAAATGGAAAATAGAGCAGCTACTGTGAAAAACAGTTCAGCAGTTCCTCAAAAAGTTAAACATGCGGTTACCATATGAGCCAGCAAGTTCACATCTAGGTAGAGACCCAAGAAATTTGAAAACAAATGACGTCCACACAAAAACCTGTGCATGAATATGCATAGCAGCATTATTCACAGCAGCCAAAAGTCTGGAAATTACCCAGGTGTGTGGGATATTAGTAATATTCAGCTATGAAGATACAGCACTGATATGTGTAACAGGGATAAACCTTAGAAACATGCTAAGTGAAAGAAGCCAGACACAAGACGTGATTTCATTTATAGGAAATGTCCAGGATGGGCAAATGAAAGAGACAGAAAGTATAGAAGTGGTTTCCAGGGACTCAAGGGATGGAGGAACGGGCAGTGACTGCTGACGGGCACAGGATATCTTTCGGGACGATGAACGTGTTCTGGAATTAGGTAGTGGTGATGGTTGTACGACCTTAAGAATATGCTAAAAATCACTGAATTGTACACTTTATGATCTAGCCCCTGCCTATGCTTCCAGCCCAATCCCTCATTAGTCCTTCTGTTGGTCACTTTGCTCAGAGAAGCAGAACCCTTAGGGGTGGTTTTTAAGGGATTTGACATTGGGGTTTGACGTTAGATCACGGAATGTGGGTAGGTGGTTTTTCCAAGTCGGTTGACCCTGTGTGTGAACGTGTGGGCTGCAACAGCACCTGACTGAGCATAGCCAAGGCTGCTGCCTCATCTCCACCTTCCTAATCGGACGCCAGTTTCTCCTGATGCCAGCCCAGTCCCAGCACCACGTGGGGAAGGGCACTCTGAGAAACACAGTCCAGCCACCGCGGCTCTTCTCACATGCTGTTCCCCTGCCCGGAACGCGCTCCCCACTCCTCTTCTCACCCACTCATTCCTGCTCCTGGGATCTCGGCTACCTGCAGGAAACCTCTCTGGCCCTTCCTCCAGGCTTGGACCAGCCCCTCCTCCAGCCTCCCATGGCTGACTTTATGAGATCCACCTCATACGGTTGTGGAAGCTGCCCATGACTCCAAGGGCACAGTTCACACTCATAGTCATCACGGATGCGCATCTTTATACAATTCATCCTACGAATGGCAATAAAGTGACTGGAGTGACTTGTTCACTCCAAGGCGGTGTTCGTGGGCCTCCGTGAGGCTGACTGTGCTTCCTTTATCTCAGGGGACTGTGACACTAGACTGTTTCGCTTCCTAGACTGTGAGCCCCACCTGGCAGGGACCATGTTGGAGCAGCTCGGTATGAGGTCCCCAGCATTTAGCAGAGGGCCTGGCACATGACAGACACTCGAGGTTCATGAAACAAAGAAATGAATGACTATCTGGAGGACCAGAGAGGAATGGCAGGAGAGAGTGCAGAAAGATGGATGAGCTGGGCTGGAGGCGGAAAGAAAAGGCAATTTGTTGGAGGCAAGGTAGCTTAGAGTACAGATTGGGGAGCCAGCTTCGCATCTGCATTACTCACCTGCTGTGTGACCCTCAGTAAGTTACTTCACCCCTCTACGTGTCAATTTGCTCATCTGTGAAAACAGATATAAGAGTAAGAGTAGGAAAATTCACTGGACTAATATTTGCAAAATGCATATATATAGCATATATATAGCATAGCATGCATATATATAGCACTGCATATGTATAGCAGTATACAAGTGTTTGTTAAATAAATAAATGCATGTATACATGCATGCATCATACATACACAAACAGACAAATAAAATGAAAGAAAGATGAATTGTTTTGTTTCTCTCTCAAGCCAGGGCAAAAGGCAGGCCTTCTAGAGAAGTCGGTGCTGGGGTTCCTCACCTGAGTGCCGAGAAGGCAGTATAGTGTTTCCACACTGGAAGTATATAGGTTTAAGAGCATCAAGACAAATGCTCCAGCTGGTAAGAACATTCAGAGGGTATTGCATTAGCATACCATTAGTTAAGGAATTATAGCTCTTAGGATACCAGCTTCTGCACAATAAAATGATTTTTAAAACATTTTAAAAACCCGATTAAAATATAATGCTCTGTTTAGTTACTGCCACGGAATGTTTTGTTTGCAAATTGCAGCCTTGCAGATTTAATTTACTTTCTTCTGGCACCCATATTAGACATGATGGACCAGGCAGGCACGGCAAGGCTGCAGGCTCCAGAGCAGCGGCATGGGGACGTGAGCTTGCGGGCTCCGCCACCGAGCCTTTGTGCAAGAGGTGGCATGGCCAGGCTGCTCCCTACAGCTGCAGGGCCCTGCGGGTCTCGCCAATGGCCTACACACCCATGATCCTTCCCGTGGGCTCCTCTTACCATGCAGGGTTTGGGGCTTGGCTACAGACTGTGTGCTGAGAGCAGAGACTGAAAACTGGTGATCCCAGGACCAAGTTCTGCCACCTGATTGTCTGCCTGGCTCACACCAGGAAAAATTTTGAAAAATTTGAGCCAACATTTAAAAATCAGGAGATCTCACTTAAAAATCTGGATGTTTTGCCATCCTTGAAAAATGGGGGCCGGGCGCGGTGGCTCACACCTGTAATCCTAGCACTCCGGGAGGCCGAGGCGGGAGGATCGCTTGAGCTCAGGAGTTCAAGACCAGCTCTGAGCAAGAGCGAGACCCCGTCTATACTAAAAACAGAAAAAATTAGCAAGTCAACTAAAAATAGAAATAAAAAAAAAAAGTTAGCCAGGCGTGGTGGCTTGCGCCTGTAGTCCCAGCTCCTCGGGAGGCTGAGGATCGCTTGAGCCCAGGTGTTTGAGGTTGCTGTGAGCTTGGCTGATGCCATGGCACTCACTCTAGCCCAGGCAACAGAGAAAGACTCTCTCAAAAAAAAAAAAAAAAGAAAGAAAAATGGGAAGAACTGACAATGCTGGACTGTTGTTGTCATGGCAACAAAAGGCTGTAGTATGAAAGGTCAGGTGCTTTCCATTTGTGACAATCTCTACCATTCCCCACTGCCTCTCTCACATTCAGAGCTTGTTTGTTGGCTGGGTACAGTGGCTCACACCTGTAATCCTAGCACTTTGGGAGGCCCAGGTGGGAGGATCACTTGAGGCCAGAAGTTCTTGACCAGCCTGGGCAATAGTGAGACCCCCCCTCTCTAAAAAATTAAAAATTGGCTGGGCATGGTGGTGCGTGCCTATAGTCCCAGCCACTTGGGAGGCTGAGGCAGGAGGATCGCTTGAGCCTCAGAGTTGGAAGTTGCAGCCAGCTATGATGACACCACTGCACTCTAGCCTGGGGCAATAGAGCAAGACCCTGTTTCAAAAAGAGAGAAAAAAAAAAAACCTGTTTGTTGGTGCATGTGAGCTATTGCTTTTTCTTTGGGTAGAAAAACATCTCCTGACTCCACAGACATCATTCAGGGTGCCAATAGGAAACAGATAGCACACTCAAGCTGGGTAATTGAGGTAAGTTTAGTAATGGGATTATTTACAAAGGTATGGACAGAGTTTAGGGAAAGCAACCAGGAATGAATGATTCAGTACCCCAAGCGCTGCTAACACTGGGGAGCTGTTACCATCCTAAGTCAGAAGGGATTCAGGGAGGGGCCTAGAGAGAGAGAGCGACTGACTGAACTGAGACTGTGGTCCAGGTTCAGCCCATAGTGACTCCACTGGAAGGGAAATCAGCCTCCAAGTGCAACTCTCTCCCCTCCAATTTCCTCTGGGGCTCCTAGGGGCCACACCAGCTGGAAGCCAGCAGACAGAGGAGCCCATATAAGTCGGCCTCCCAGGACACAGGGGTGGGGAGGCAGAGAGGATCTGAGGGAGGTGCCATGCGGAAGAAAGCCAGTGTGTCCTTCAAAAGTGGCAAGACAAAAAAATACACAGAGAGCGGCAAATGTTTAAGCACAAATAAGAGAGTGCATAGCTTTGTGTGGAAGTTAAAAATGTGTATCCTTATACATTGACTGATTGATTGATTGATCGCTCTGTGACCCAGGCTGGAGTGCAGTGGCATGATCGTGGCTCATTGCAGCCTCGAACTGCGGAGAGAATCCATGCTCAGCTAGAGATGCAGTTTAAAGAGAAAGAATATATTATTGCTATTTTAATCCACCAAGTTGGGAGTTGTTATTATTTAACAATGGCTAACTGATACATTTGTCTTTTGCTTCTGTAGCCCCCTAATCTCAGACAGCTCTGGGCTCACACTTGCATTTCAAAAACACATTGAGGTTCTCAGTTACACAGAATAGCCTTCCTAAGATTATTCCCTCTAGCAAATTCTACCCTCCTTAGAAGATGGTCATAGGTTTAAATCACAACCTTCTATTTCTGTTATGATTGGTTTATCAGTTGGAAATATATTTAGCTGAAAGTAAGAGGAAATCTCCAAAACAGTGGCTTAAATAAGGAGGTTATTCTTTATCAATAGATAGATAGATACAGATAAAGATTTACAGAGAGATATCTTTGATATATATTATCAATTTTACCAGTGTCTGTCAGTTTATTAGTCTTTTCAAAAAATTAACTTTAGGCTCTATTGATCTTCCTTATTGAATCTATGTAATTTTCTATCTAATTAATATATGATCTTATCTTTCTTATGTCCTTTCTTTTACTTTCCTTGAGTTTACTGTTTCCTTTTTCTAACCTTTTAAGTAATTAACTCATTAACTTACATCCTTCCTCTTATATGAGAATTGGAGAATATAAATTTCCCTCTTAAAACTCTTTCTGCTGACAATTCAGATTTGAAATGTAGTATTTCCATTAGCATTCATTTATAAATATTTTTAAATTTTCATTATGATCTCCTTTTCTAACCTGATCTTTTCATATGTGTTGTTAATATAGAGAATATTTTTGACTTATTTTTTGTCATAAATTCCTTAATTTCATTGAGGTTAGAGACACAATCTATATGATTCCATTTCTTTGAAATTTGCTTTGTGCTAGCATGCAAGTTTTATAAATGTTCTAAATATGTCATAAAATGGCACACATTCTCCAATTCTTGTATGCAGAGTTCCATATATGTCCTGTCTTAGTCCATTTGTACTGTTACAATGAAACACTTGAGACTGGGTATTTTATAAATAGCATAAATTTATTGTTTATAGTTATGGAGACTGGAAAGTCCAAGATCAAGTCTCCTTGAATGCTGTGTCCTCGCATGGCAGGAGGGATGGAAGGAGAAAAAGGGCAAAAAAATTGTGAACAGCTTCCCTGAACTTGTTTTATACGGTCATTAATCTCATTCACAAGGGTGGGGCCCTTATGACCTAATCACCTTCCCAAAAGCCTCACCTGCTAATACCAGCACCTTCGTGATTAGGTTTCAACATGTGAATGTTGGAGGGACACATACACTGAAACCACGGCAACCAATGGGTTCCACAATCTCCACTCTGATGGTGAGTTTGTCTATTTCTTCCTATGGTTCTGTCAATGTTTACTCTATACAGAGTTTGAAGCTATATTATTACATGGATACAATTTAGAATTATTACGTACTCCTGGTGAGTTGAACTTTTTCTCATTATAAAATCACCTATTTGTATTAGTCATCTTTCGCTAAGTTAGGCTGCTGTAACAGCATGGTAGCATGAATCATGGACTCGCTCTTAAAGTGCCCACCTGGAAGTGATGCATGTTTCATATTCTATTACTCAGAGAAAGCCACCTTGCCACACCTACCTTCAAAATCTCAGAGGCTTACAAAATAGAATTAATTTCTCACTCACGTTATATGTCCTTTGTGGGTCGTTTATGGCATTACCCATTCTTTGTTTTATGCTATCTTTGTGCAAGGACCCAGGCAGGAGGAACAATCTATCCCATCTGGATGTGCTCTTCTTGTGTCAGCAGGAAAGAGCGATGGTTCTCAAAGCTCTGCTCCAGAGTGCACACATAACTTCACTCACATTTTGGTGACCAGGCCCGACATCCATGGGGTGGGAAGTCAGGCCTCTCACAGGGACAGACAGCACATTATTAGGAACAATAATACAATCCAGCACAATATTTGTAGCAAAGCTTTTTGCTTTACAGTCTATCCAATGTTAATATAAGTTAACCTGCATAGAGTCTTTTTTGAGACAGCGTCTCACTCTGTCATCCAGGCTAGAGTGCAGTGGTGTCATCGTAGCTCACTGCAGCCTCAAACTCCTGGGCTCACTCCTGCCTCAGTCTTCCAAGTAGCTAGGATTACAGGCATGAGCCACCAAGCCCAATCTCTTTTACCTTTCTTTTACTTCAAATTTTCCTTATGTTTGTTGTTAAACAGTGTATATCTTGATTTTTTAAAGAAATCTCATGTTACTATCAGGGTGGCAGTCTGCCCTTGGTTCCTGGTGTGCTCTTGGCTGAAGAATGACCAGACACACCAAAGTATCAAGTCCAGACTGTTAATATTGACTCCTTGCTTGGAAAATCACCAGCAGGCCCAATGCGATGGAATAATCTCAGGCAGGAAGCAGTTTCACATGAGCAGCTCTTTATCGTAGACTAAAATAGGTCTCTCAATTCTCAGATTGTTTCCTTTCATTAGCCCAGTCTGGGAGTGGGCTCTCAGGAGTTATGGGATGTTATCAAATGATCAACAGGTGTCCTCAAAATTCTATATACGAGTTCTCTCTCCAAAAGCCCACCTGGGGGGGGGGGCGGGCGGTGAACCACAATGCAGATTCAACCTAATGGCAGGATAATTACCCTTAGGTTAGTCTAGGTCAGTTTCTAAATCCTACCATGCCTGGGCTGGGGAATTCCTGGATTGATAAAGTCTGTCCTCCTTCCTCAGGTGTTGCAGTTGCTCTGGATAGGATTAACGGGGTGGCAACAGCAAATGGAGTGCCCGCCCTTATTCTTCTTCCCAGGTGGAGCAATTGCTTGAGACAGCATCAAAGCAGGTAGCCCTTGTCCTGAGAAGAGCCAGAGATCCTACATACTTAACATTACCAGCTGTATTTTAACTGGAATATTTAGGGTTTTTTAAAATATATATTTATTGTGATTACTGATACATTTGAATTTTTCCATTTTATTTTGTGCTTTGTATTTTTTCCACTTTTTATGTTCTCTTACTGCCATTATTTCCTTCCTTCTTTTCTGTCTTTCCTTCTTTTAAAAAAATTTGGCAATTTTCCTTCTTCTGCCTTAGCTTAGAACTCTATTTTTATTATTTCAATGGTAACCCTCCAAGTTTTAACTTTCATATTTAATTAAAAGTCTAAAATTAGTCAACATTTTTATGAACAATGGAAGGACCTTGGCTTGAGTGAACTAATAACTTCAATTTTTTACCACTTCCTATACACAAACCTTTTGCCATAAACCCTCAAAGCTCCCTCCTACTACAACTCTGGACTCAACCATGTCACTTGCTCTGGCCAATGAGATGTAAAAAGAGTGTAGAAGGGGCTGGGCCTGGTGGCTCACGCCTGTAATCCTAGCTCTCTGGGAGGCCGAGGCAGGCGGATTGTTTGAGCTCAGGAGTTCGAAACCAGCTCTGAGCAAGAGCGAGACCCCGTCCCTACTAAAAATTGGAAAGAAATTAATTGGACAACAAAAAATATATAGAAAAAATTAGCCGGGCATGGTGGCGCATGCCTGTAGTCCCAGCTACCTGGGAGGCTGAGGCACGGGGATCGCTTGAGCCCAGGAGTTTGAGGTTGCTGTGACCTAGGATGACGCCACGGCACTCTAGCCCAGGCAGCAAAGTGAGACTCTGTCTCAAAAAAAAAAAAGAAAAAAAAGAATGTAGAAAATGTGCTTGTGCATTTAAATTTGCTTCCTTTTTCATCTCTGTCGTTGCTACAAAAACTTGCCCAGGCTACCCAGCTGGTGAATAAGAGGCACACGGAGCAGAGTCAAGGCCCCCAGCCAAGGCCATTCCAGATACCCCAGTCATATGAGCAAACCTAGCCAAGCTACGCAGTGCTTCCTGACCCACTCCTCGCAGACTCCCGATGTGTGAGCAATAAACAAATATAGTTACATACCTCTGAGGTTTTATATCTGTTATACAACAGGTAACTGACACATACTTACATAATACCTTAATCTCAATAATCCTTTTATACTTTATATACTATTGTTTCATTATTTTGGCTTTGCCTTTTTAAATTGCACAAATTACAAATTGCTATTGTTGGTTTTTGTCCTTGATTTTTGTTTATATTTACCCATGTTTGCCATTTTATTTGCTCACCAGTCCTTATTTTTCCTCAGATCTTCCTCCTGGGATAATTTTATTTCTTCCTGAAATATATCTTCTAGAAGATCCTTTAATTAAGTTCTGTTGGTAGTAACTCTTTGTTTTTGTTGATCTGAAAAGGATTTTCATTCTTGAAAGATGATATTGCTGAGTATACAATTCTAGGTAAACGGTTATTCTCTCATCACATTAATGTTATTGCTTCATTAATGGTATTATTTCATGCTATTCTTATCAGCTCTCCCATTATTGCTATTGGTAAGTCAGGAGTTGGTATCATTGTCATTCTATCATAGATTATCTAATTTTTCTCTTCATTTACTTTTAATATATCTTTTTTTTTTTTTTTTTTTTTTTTGAGACAGAGTCTCACTTTCTTGCCTGGGGCGAGTGCCGTGGCGTCAGCCTAGCTCACAGCAACCTCAAACTCCTGGGCTCAAGCGATCCTCCTGCCTCAGCCTCCCGAGTAGCTGGGACTACAG
>CAUYSK010035348.1:0-13717 GCA_963575035.1 Avahi laniger | reverse complement strand
AGCAATAGCACTATTAGGCATCTACCCAAAAGAGCACAAAACATTCTATGATAAAGACATCTGCACCCGAATGTTTATGGCAGCACAATTCACTATTGCAAGGATGTGGAAACAACCCAAGTGCCTGCCAATCCATGAGTGGATTATTGAAATTTGGTATATGTTTACAATGGAATATTACTCAATCATAAGAAACGACAGTGATCTAGCACCTTTTATACTTTCCTGGATTAAACTTAAGCCCATTATCCAAAGTGAGGCACCACAAGAGCAGAATGGGCTCCACTTGTACTCGCCATCAAATTGGTACTAACTGATCAACACTAGAGTGATCACATGGCAGAAATATTCTCTAGGGATTAGGTGAATGGGGGGGTAAATCCACAACTAAAGGACACGGGGAGCACTGTAGAGGTGGAAGGGCATGACTTTAACCCACACTTGGGTGAGGCAAAGACATAAAGTGTAACCACAATGTTTGTACCCTCACAATACCCTGGAATAATAAAAAAAAAGAACCAAATACATGAGGAGATATTACATGTTAATGGATAGGAAGACTTATTATTGTCAGATATCAATTCTTCTTAACTTCATCTGTAGATTGAATGCAATTCCATGCATAATCCCCACAGATTATTTTGCAAAAATCAACAAATTGAATGTAAAGTTTATTTGAAGACACAAAAGGCCCAGAGTATCCAACTCAATATTGAAAGGACAACAACGAAGTCAGAATACTAACACTACCCACTTCAACATACTATAAATCTATGGTATTCGAGACAGTACGTTTTTGAGTAAAGAATAGTCTAGAAGGTAAATGAAACAGGATAGAGGGTCCAAAAATAGACATATGTAAATATAGTCAGCTGGTCTTTGATTAAGGAAAAAAAGCAATATGGTGGAGAACAGAAAGCCTTTTCAACAAGTGGTGCTGGAATAACCAGACATCCACATAGAAAAAATAATCTAGACACAAACCTTACAACCTTCAAAAAATTAACTCAAAACGGATCATAGACATAAGTGTAAATTGCAAACCTAAATATAAACTCCTAGAAGATAACTTAGGGAAAAACCTAGATGACCTCGGGTATGGCATAGGCTTTTTAGATACAATACCAGAGGCGCAATCCATGAAAGAAAGAATTGAGAAGCTGGACTTCATTAAATTAAAATTTTCTCTTGTGTGAAAAATACTGTCAAGAGAATGAAAAGATAAGCCAAAGACTTGGAGAAAATATTTTGTATCCATGATACATAATGATGTATCCATGTAGGTTTATCCATTGTAACAAATATACCACTATGGTAGGGGATGGAAGAAACTTAAATGTGTATCAGCAACCAAAACAAGCCAATCTGAAAAGCCTACATACTGAATTATTCCAATAAAATGACATTCTACAAAAGGAAAAACTATGTAGTAAGCAAAAACCATCAGTGGGTACTAGGAGTTAGGGGAGAGAGAAGAATGAATTGATGGAGCACAAAGAATTTTTAGGATAGTGAAAATACTCTGTATGGTAGTATAATGATAGATATATATCATTTTAATTTTTAAGCACCCCATAGAATGTATAACACTAAGAGTGAACCCTAATTTAAACTATGGACTTGGTTGATAATGATGTGTCCACGTGGATCATCAATTATAGCAAATGTATCACTCTGGTGTATGATGTCAAACTTGAGGAAGGTTGTGTGGATGTGGGATGAGGGGGTATATGGAAAATTTCTGTACTTTACACTAAAATTTCTGTGAACCTAAAGCTGTTATAAAATATAAAGTCTATTTTTTAAAAGAGAGAGAGAAAACCAATTGTTTTCTATGACTTCCTGTATTCAAAGACACAGGAGTTGTGGCATAATTATCTTCCCTTTGTAAACAGGTCAGTGTATTTATTGGACAACTTAACACATTCTGTAAAGTATCTGACTGTAAGTTTTTTTAGGTCATCAGTAATTTAATTCTACTCAAAGTGTTCTCTAAAACTAATTATGGCTGCTGAATTAAAAAACTTAATCCAGCTCTAAATTGGCACATACTACCAACTAAATATTGATAAATTAATGAATGATGCTAAAAAGTGTCCAACATAGATATGATTCAAGGAAAAATGTGCTTACGTACTCCATGTCCATGGCAACTTGCTGCACATTCGGATGCAGGATTAGCATAATCATACATACTAACACATATACGATTTGGAGTACAAACCTAAGAAAAACATAGAAAAAAAATGTTTCTAAGTCAAAGAGCTCCAGCAATTACAACATTACAATTAGTAATTCTATAACATAAAATCATAACAATTCAA
Organism: Avahi laniger; assembly: GCA_963575035.1. Taxonomy (NCBI): domain Eukaryota; kingdom Metazoa; phylum Chordata; class Mammalia; order Primates; family Indriidae; genus Avahi; species Avahi laniger. Next base: position 11,393 of record CAUYSK010035348.1, on the reverse strand, counting down.
TGCTATAAATTTCCCTATAAGTGCTGCTTTTGCTGCATTCCAGAAATTTGATAAGTTGTATTTTAATTTTCATTTAATTCAAATATTTTAAAATTTCTCTTGAAAATTTTTCCTTGATCTATGTGTTATTTAGAAATTTGTAATTTAATTTACAAGAATTTGGAAATTTTCCAGGTAACCCTAATGTAAACTATGAACTTTGGGTGATAATGATGTGCCAATGTAAGCTCATCAATTGTGACAAATGTACCATATTGGTGAGGATTGTGCATAGTGGGAGACGTTGTGTGTGGGGAGGCATAGGGGATGAGGTGCAAATAGGAATGTTGTATCTTCCAATCAATTTTTCTGTGAACCTAAAACTGTACTACAACATAAAGTCTACTTTTTAAAATCAGTAATATTTTAATGATTCAGGCAGGGGAGTAGGGAATATCAATGAAATAAGCTTTGCTATTTAAAAAAAAAACCTTAAAAACAAAGAACCATTTTTCATTACCATAACATGAAATATAACAAAACTATTCCTGAGCACATAGTTAAAATAATACCATGGTCTATGGTCACATGGCCCTGACCGCACCGGATCCCATCAGACCTCGGAAAATAATACCATGTATTAATTGTACATATCAAAATTTTACATAGAAAAAGTCAATTGAACATAATCATGGCATACATTCAGTTTTAATAAAATATGAGTCATTATTAGAATCCCGTAAGTATTTAATAAAGATAATGGAAATTTTCATTAAAATATGATAGAGGTGTCTAGCATTCTATCATGCAATGTATAAAAAAATCCAGATATAATTTTTTAACTTTAATGTACAGCAAACAATACTACAAGCCTATAGGAACCAAAACAGCATGGCTTTGGTACAAAAATAGAGACATAGACCAATGGAACAGAACAGAGAATCCAGGTATAAAACCATCTCCCAACAATGAACTGATCTTCAACAAAGCAGACAACAATATGGACTGGGTAAAGAAGCCTTATTCAATAAATGGTGCTAGCTAAAGAACTAGCTAGTGTAAAAAAGGATATAATAGAACTTGAAAAAATTAAAGAGTCATTTAGGGAATTTCAAAATACAGCAGAAAGCTACAGCAATAGATTAAACGAACAAGAAAAAAGAATCTCAGAGCTTGAAGACAAGGCTCTGAAGCTAACCCAGTCATTTAAAAAGGCAGAGAAGAGAATAAAAAGGGCAGAGCAATCACTAAAAGAGATATGGAGCTATGTGAGGTGAACTAACATAAGAATTGCAGGTTTCCCTGAGGAAGAAGAAGAAAGTGCTAAAACCATGGAAAATCATTTTGAGGGAATTATTGAGAAAAACTTCTCTGGTATCATCAGAGATCCAGACGTCCAGAAACAGGATGGTCATCAAACACTGGGAAGATTCATAGCAAATAGGACATCTATAAGAAAAACAGAAATAAATCTGTCCAAAGTCAAAATGAAGGAGAAAATTCTACAGGAAACTACATGAAAGCAACAACTGACGTGCAAAAGAAAACCCATCATGCTAATAGCAGATTTCTCAGCAGAAACTTTAAAAGCCAAAAGGATATGGGGTCCTATATTCAATCTTCTTAAACAGAAAAACTGCCAGCCTAAAATTTTGTAACGTGCAAAACTAAGTTTCACAATTGACAGAGAAAATAATTAAATTCCAAAAATCAGACACTGAGGGAATTTGTCAAGACCAAATCTGAACTGCAGAAAAACAACTGCTTTATAATGAATCAGCATAAAAGATACCCACCAGTGTAATATCACTCAAAAAAGCTAAAGCTCACAACTCCTATAAAACAATAGCACAAAAAATAAAACAATGCAATATGGTACTACCCAAAATGATGAATAGAACAATATCCCACATATCAATTCTATTTCTTAATTTAACGGTTTAAATGAGCCACTCAAAAGACAGAGTCTGGCTGAATGGATTAAAAAACACAACCCAAGTATTTGTTGTCTCCAGGAAACACATCTAAACCACAGGATGCAAACAGGCTCAATGTGAAAGGATGGAAAACGTATTTCACGCAATTGAAAACCAAAGGCCAATCCCGTATCAGACAAAATTGACTTTAAATCAACAAGGGTAAAGAAAAAGATAGTCATTACATAATGGTAAAGGGAACAATTCAACAAGAAGACATAACAATCTGAAATATATATGCACCTAACACAGGAGCTCCAACATACATAAACCAAATTCTACTACAGCTAAGCAAAAAAATAAATACTAGCATCATAATTACTAGGGAGTTCAACTCCACTGTTAGAGCTCCACAAATCCTCCAAGCACAAAACAAATAAACACTGTATTTAAATGGGACCCTATAAAAAATGGACTTAACAGACATTTATAGAAAATTCTACAAAAGAAAATTACTGAATACACATTCTTCTCATCAGCACATGGGACTTTTACAGGATGACTCATATCTTAGGCCATAGTCATGTCTCAACAAATTCTAAAAAATCAAATAACATCATGTATCTTCCCAGACCATGCTGGAATAAAACTAGAAATGAATTGCAAGAATACAATTCAATTATACACAGTGTAATGGAAATTAAGCAACCTGCTGCTGAACAATTAGTGGATCAATAATGAAATTAAGAAGAAAACCCCAGGGATTCATCCAAGAGACTCCAGGAATTGATAAATGAATTCAGTAAAGTCTCAGGATACAAAATCAATACACACAAATCAGAGGCATTCAAGTACACCAACAGCAGTCAAACTGAGAACCAAATCAAAGATTCAATCCCCTTCACAATAGCAACAAAGAAAATAAAGTACCTAGGAATATATTTAACTAAGGAGGTAAAAGACCTGTACAGGGAGAACTACTAAACACCAAGGAAGGAAACAGCAGAGGACATAAACAGATGGAAAACTATACCATACTCATGGCTCAGCAGAATCAACATTGTTAAAATGTCTATACTACCCAAAGTGATCTACAGATTCAATACAATCCCTATTAAAATACCAAAATCATTTTTCGCATCTATAGAACAAATAATTTTACGCTTCCTATGGAATCAGAAAAAACCCCATAGAGCAAAAGCAATCCCAGGCAATAAAAAGGAAATGGGAGGCATCAATTTACCAGACTTAAAACTATACTGCAAGACTATAAGTAATGAAAACAGCTTGTTACTGGCACAAGAACAGGGACATTGACCAGGGGACCAGAATTGAGAACCCAGATATAAAACCATCCTCTTATAGCCATCTATTCTTTGACAAAGCAGACAAAAATGTACACTGGGGAAAAGAATTCTTATTCAATAAATGGTGCTGGGGAAACTGGATAGCCACATGTAAAAGCCTGAAACAGGATCCACACCTTTTACCTCTCACAAAAATCAACTCACAGTGGGTAACAGACTTAAACCTAAGGTATGAAACTATTAGAATTCTAGAAGAAAATGTTGGAAAAACTCTTCTAGACATTGGCCTAGGCAAAGAATTTATGAAGAAGACCCCAAAGGCAATCACAGCAATAAAAAAATAAATAAATGGGACCTGATGAAATTTAAAAGCTTCTGCACAGCCAAAGAAACTGTCACAAGAGCAAACAGACAACCCACAGAATGGGAGAAAATTTTTGCATGCTACACATCCAATAAAGGGCTGATAACTAGAATCTACTTAGAACTCGGGGAAAATCAAGAAAAAAATCAAACAACCCTATCAAAAAGTGAGGAAAGGACATGAACAGAAACTTTCCAAAAGAACACAGACTAATGACCAATAAACATATGAAAAAATGCTCAACATCTCTAATCATCAGGGAATACAAATCGAAACCACAATGAGGTATCACTTATCTCTAGTTAGAAAGGCCTTTATTAAAAAGTCCCAAAACAATAAATGTTGGCATGGATACAAAGAGATAGATACACTCATACACTGCTAGTGGGACTGCAAACTAGTACAATTCCTGTGGAAAGCAATATGAAGATACCTCAAAGAGATACAAGTAGATCTACCATTTGATCCAGCAATCCCATTACTGGGCATCTACCCAAAAGAACAAAAACATCTGCACTAGAATGTTTGTAGCAGCACAATTCACAAATGCAAAGATGTGGAAACAATCCAAGTGCCCATCAATACATGAGTTGATTAGTAAAATGTGGTATATGTATACCAGCTATAAGAAACAATGGTGATATAGCACCTCTTCTATTATCCTGGATAGAGCTGGAACCCTTTCTACTAAGTGATGTATCACAAGAATGGGAAAATAAGCACCATATGTAGTCACCATCAAGTTGGTATGAACTGACTTAACTGACCAACACTTAAGTGCACATATAACGGTAACATTCACTGGGTGCGAGGCAGGTGGGACGGGTAAGGAGGGTATGGGAATATTCACATCTAATGGGTGAAATGCACACCATCTGGGGGATGAACATGCTTGAAGCTCTGAGTTGGGTTGGGCACAGGCAATATATGTAACTTAAACATTTGTACCCCCGTAATATGCCGAAATAAATTTTTTTTTAAAATTGTGCTCTTATTGATGAAGCCACAAAGAGACATATTCCTAAGTGGGATTTCTTCCTTCTTGTTCTTCTTAGAAGAAAAGCAAGTTTCCATGCTATGGAGTACCTAACCACAATATATTTCCAAGATCTCTTCCCTTCTCATTCCAGCCCGCAAACACTTGGAGCCTTCTTGCTCATAACACTGAAATTCTGAAGTGGATGAAACCATTCCCCTTTTTCTCTTACTATTTACCAATTTAAGCTTATTAATCTTCTCCTGCAAACATTTTAAAGTTACATAATACTAGAAATGAATTAAAATTTGATATTTAAGTGAAAACATTTACTGAAACAATGAATAGAACTAGATTTTTTTAAAAATAGATTTTAAATGATTTACCCTTTCAAAATCACATAGAGTGCCAGATTTGATAGCCATTGGATCTGGTATGCTTAAACTCAGTCTGTGATCTATAGTTACACATATAACATTTCGTACATAAGCATAAATCACATCACCATTATCTTGCTGGAAAGGAGTTCGAAAAGGGAAGGTACAAGTTATTCTTCCACATAAAAGATTCCTGCAAATATAATAAAATTATATGATTATTATACATTAGCCATTTATTAGGAGTGCTTTCGATTTGCTTTCTTTGACTAGAAAGAGAGAGAAGAAGAAGAAGAAGAAGAAAGAGGCAGAGGAGGAGAGAAGGAGGAGGAGGAAGAGGAGGGAGGAGGAAGAGGAAGAAGAAAGGAAGGCAGAAAGGAAGGAAGGAAGGAAAGCAGAAAGAAAGGAAGGAAGGTAGGAAGGTTGGTTCTTCATTTCTTCATTTATGGCAATGTACCTAAGAAAAATGTAATGCTTTAGTAGTAACATTTAAATTAAAAAGTAAAAGAAAAAAAAGGATAAATACATTGATACAAGCTTATCTTTCAATGGTACTAATGGTCTTTTATTCACTGTGGAAATTATATATTTACAGTGAAATAATCAGTTCACTCCAACATTTTATATCCCCTCACAGAGGGAAAGAAAGATGAAAAAGTTGTAAGCCCTACTCTCAAAAACAATAAAGTCTAATACTCTTACTATGGCTTATGATAGAAATATGACTCAAATTCTATTAAAAATGATACAAGTGAAATTAACAAATCCTCACAGAAATTTAAGATGTTGACACATTCTAATTTAACAGTTAGGGAAGTCTTCATAGAGAAGATGTCACCTGAATCAAACCTCACAAATTTAGTAATCTTTTAAAAGAAAGAGTGAGGTATTTCTAAATAAAACTAACACCATGAGCAAATCAAGAAAGCATAAAACTACGTACTGTGTTTTAGAGTCTACAAATTCCATAAGTGTATGAGTATGATTTGCTAGCTAGTATTTAGCCCACTATCTGGCACATAGGATGTTCCTAATAAATGTTGTTTTAAAATACATTAATCAAAAATCTAGTTCTTCAGATGAAGTGAAAATTGAACTTCATTTTACAGATACTGGGCAGTCTTTAAGTTATCAAAGTAGATGGGAATGCAATTTTAAAAGGAGAAGTGAACAGATTTGGAGAGAAATGGTTCAATGATTATGAGCAATTTCAATTTTGCATTGGATTTAGGAACCTAATGATGATTCATAGGTAAATATTTAAAAATAAGATGAAATTTTAGCCTATAGCACAAGAAAGATGTCAGGGCTAGAGATTTTGGTTTGGGATTCACTTCCATGAAAATGTAATACTTTAAAACACTGGAATGAATGACATATACTAAAGGGAGAGAAAAATTGAAAAAATAATAGAAAAGAAAAAGAATATCATTTATATTTGTATAGCATACCTCCATCCACAGAATATGTATCTGTCTACATTAACACCGCAGTTCCCAAACCTATCTGTGTGAGTTTGCATTTCTTCATAGCAGAAATACGGAGCACTGTGAGAACCTGTCAAAGTTAAAAACATATTTGGAATAAACATATACTGGTTTTTTTACCTTTCTCCATTTCTTAGGAGGTTACATGCTTCCTTTGCCTCTTTCTCCACTATTATCTAATTCAAAGGCTTTCTTAGAGAGGTTGTGAGGAAAGAGAAAAATGTAAAGTAAAAGGCAATGCTCATGGTTATTCCTCCTTTTGCTTCATTTTCATCACAAAAGATAATATGGGGGAGGGGAGAGTTATAGAAGTGTAAATTAGAAGAGGATTCAGTGGACGAAAGCAATAGAGAGGTAACTACACTGTTCTTCTAGAATGTGAGTGGGAATTTATAAAAAGCCAGATGTATAACCAAATCAATGAGATTTCTTCAATGACAAGGCATTTTATCATATCTTCAGGCAGTCTAAATTGGATAGACCAAAATTGACCACTATGTATTTATCTATCTTTTCCTTCATTACTATATATATATTTTTAAAATTTCTCTGTAAAAAAATTGCCAAGACTTATAAGTTTAAAACAATACCCATGTATTAAGTCCCAGTTTCTGCAGGTCAGAAGTTCAGCAAGGCATGGGTGGGTTCTCTGCTCAGGGTCTCACTATGCTGAAATCAAGGTCTTGGTTGGGGCTGTAGTGTCATCTGAAGTTGGAGTCTCCTTCAGAGCTCACTGGTTGTTGGTAGGATTGAGTTTTTTGCAGGTGCAGGACTGAAGTCCCCATTTGCTTGCTAGCTATCTGCCAGGGATTGCTGGTCTCTTAAGAAGTCCTCCCAAGTCCTGGTTTCATGCCCCTCCCACAACACGATAGCTTCTTTCTTCCAAACAAGCAGAAGAAACTTTCTGACATCTTCCATCTTTTATGGGCTCACATGATTAGTTTGGCTCCATCCTTTTGATTAAATCAAAGTTGACTGATTATAGGCCTTAATTATATCCTCGGGATTCCTTTGAATTTACTATATAACCTAATCACAGGAATGATGTTCCATCATATATTCCTTGGTTCTGCCTCAACCCAAAGTCAAGGAACCATCCACAATGTACATGCACCAGAAGAAATTTAGAGGTCATCTTAGGATTCTGCCTAGTACCTTCTCCAAAGTGAACCTCTCTAAGCCCAACTGCCCAATTATAAAAGTAGATAATAATGTCTACCTCTATTAATTGTTATGAGAATTCATCATTCTATGTTTATTTAGTCACTGTTAATGCCCATCTAATTTCTCTCCATTTTCATATACAATCAAGAGGGTTTCTCCTGTTTACCTGTCCATTCTATGCTTTACATTTTTTTCTTTCCACTATTCTTTTTAAATTCTTTAGCTTCCCCTAATCCTAGCACTTCCTACCATTTCTAGACATTGGTCCATCCATCAAAGAAGACTGTATACATTCCATAAGTACAGGCTACAAGACAATGATTATAAATGTGTTCAAAGTACTAAAGAACATGTTTATAAGAATTAAAGAAAATTATATCAATGACACACTAAATAGAGAATCTCGATGAAAGAAATTTATTTTTAATGGAAATTCTGAAGTTTAAAAGCACAAAAACTGACTTAATCACTAAATCTGACTCGAGAATAAAGACAAATAATATTCTTTCATAAACTCTTCCATAAAATTTATTATATGAGGCCAGTATTACCAGAGCCAGAAAAAGACATAAGAAACATAAACTATAGATCAATATTCCTGATGTAACATATAATAATTAAACACCATGACCAAGTGGGATTTATCCCAAAAGTCACGTAAAGTTTGTTTAACATCTGAGTATCAATTCATGTAATATGTGTATTAGAATAAAGGACAAAAATCATATGACCATCTCAATAAACACAGAAAAGACATCTAACAAAAATCGAACACCTATTCATGATTTAAACTCTCTATAAAGTAGGAAAAGAATGGAACCTTCCTCAACATTATAAAGAGCATTTAAGAAAAATCTATACCTATTATCAAATTAGACTTTGCTTTCCCCTTACATTTGGGAAACAAGGCAAGATTGTCACTGTCTGCTCTGTTCTCACTACTTCTATTGAACATTGTACTGGAGGTTCTTACTAGTACAATAAAGCAAAATAAGAAGAATAAAAAAATATTGGAAAGAAAGAAGCAAAGAAGGAAGAAGTAAAAATTATAAATCATTTTTCATCCACAAACAATAAAATTGTAATGTTAGTTCTGCGCAGTCACAACGTTTTGGGTTCCTGCAGCAGACAGAGGGGTGCTCAGACTGTGAGCTCCCTGACTGCTCCCCCCCATCCCCGGTGCTGTTTACCCAGTAGCCCCATCACAGCAGGGCATGCCCTGAAGCAGAAGGACATTGAACCAGCCTGGGCAACCCTTGTTTGACTGGGGACCAGCATGAATCTCCCTGGAGTGATCAGAGATTGATCTCTACCATGCTGGGATGAGCCCACAAGCCAATCCCATACCCCCATGTCCTGCCTCCACATGCAGATATTCTGGTTGAATGGGCCAAAACTTGTCTCAACAAATTCGAAAAAACAGAAATTATACCAGGCATCTTCTCAGAACACAGTGGAGTAAAATTAGAAATCAACTCCAACAGAAACAAGCATCTCTACACAGAGTCATGAAAACTAAACAGCCAACTGTTTAATGATATTCAGATCAAGGAGGAAATTCAGATGGCAATAAAAAGATTGTTTGAGCTAAATGATAAAGGTGATGTAAGTTATCAAAATCTATGGGATACAGGTAAAGCAGTCCTGAGAGGAAGGTTCATAGCCATAAATGTATACATCCAAATGACAGAAAGATTACAAATCAACAACCTAATGAATTCTCAAAGAACTGGAAAAGGATCAGCAAACCAATCACAAACCAGCAGAAGAAAAGAAATACCAAAGATCGGTGCAGAATTACATGAAATCAATCACAAAAAAACTATATCAAATATTAGTGAAACAAAAAGTTGGTTCTTTGATAAAATGAACAAAATTGACAAGCCTCTCACTAGGTTAACCAAAAGCAGAAAAGAAGGGACTCTATAAGGTCACTCAAGAATGAAAAAAGAGAAATCACAACTGATTTCAGAGAAATACAAAATATTATCACCGAATATTATAAAAATCTCTGTGCACATAAAATTGAAAATGTGAAGGAAATGGACAAATTCTTAGACACACACAGCCTACCCTAGGCTCAACCAGGAAGAAATAGAATTCCTGAACAGACCAATATCAAGAAATAAAATGGGCAATATTCCATTGTATACATATACCAAATTTTAATAATCCATTCATGAATTGATGGACATTTGAGTTGTTTCCATATCCTTGCAATAGTGAATTGTGCTGCCATAAACACTTGGGTACAGATATCTTTATTATAGGATATCTTTTGCCTTTTTGGGTAGATGCTTAATAATGCTATTGCTGGATCGAATGGTATTTCTATTTTTAGCTCTTTGAGGTATCTCCAAATTCTTTACCACAGAGGTTGAACTAATTTGCAGTCCCACCGGACTGTAAGAGTGTTCCTGTCTCTCCACATCCTCACCAGCATTTGTTGTTTTGAGATTTTTTGATAGAGGCCAATCTCACTGGGGTTAGGCGATATCTCATTGTGGTTTTGATTTGCATTTCTCTAATGACTAGAGATGTTGAACATTTTTTTCTATTTTGTTTTTTTCTATTATTCTGTCTTCTTTTGAAAAGTTTCTGTTCATTTCCTTTGCCCATTTATTGATGGGATTGTTTGATTTTTTCTTGTTGATTTTTTTAGAAACAACAGTGATCTCGCGTCTCTTATATTTTCCTGGATTGAGCTTGAGCTCATTATCCGAAGTGAGTATCACAAGATCGGAAGAATGGGCTCCACTTGTACTCACCATCAAATTGGCACTAATTGATTAACATTATGGTGCTCACACGGTAGTAATATTTTCCAGGGATTAGGGGGTTTGGGGGGGGGAACTCAAACTAATGGACACACTGAGCATTGTAGAGGGGAAGGGCATGCCTCTAACCCTCACTTGGGTGAGGCAAAGAAATAAAATGTAATCAAAATTTTTGTACTCTCAAATATCCTGAAATTTTAAAAAAGCTTAAAACAGGGGCTAATGATGTCCCAAGCTTGGAGTCTGAGATTTTTGCTTCTCTCGAGCTCTGTGAACCAGCCTAGGTCACTTGTCCTCCTTTATTTCTGTTTCCTTTGGTACAAAATCATATTTTCTTTCTGTCATATTTGTTGTTTGAGAAAAATGTTTTAAAAATGATAAATTTTTAGTAAATAATAACATGCCTAAAGATGTTAATACTTTAAAAAAGAAAGAAAGAAGTGAAATGGAAGGAGTAATAAAAAGCCTTCCAACAAAAAGTCTCAGACTAGATGGTTTTACACCAGAATTTTATCAGACTTACAATGATTGGGACATACCCTGCAGAAATCATTCCACCATATGGAGAAGGAAGAAATCCTCCCCAAGACATTTTGCAAAGCCAACATCACCTTTTTTTTTATTTTAGCATAATATGGGGGTACAGATGTTTAGGTTACGTGTGTTGCCCTTGCCCCCGCTCCCCCCCTCAGTCCAGTTTTCAAATATGTCCATACTATTGCGTGGTGCGCACTGCACTCTTTGTGTATGCATATACCCGTCCCCTCCTCCCTCCTCGCCCCTCCCCCCTGCCCAATATCTAATAGATGTTATTCTTATATATGCACTTATGTGTTGATCCGTTAATAACAATTTGATGGTGAGTACATGTGGTCCTTGTTTTTCCATTGTTGGGATACCTCATTTAGTAGAATGTGTTCCAGCCCTTTCCAGGAGTATATAAGAGGTGCTATGTCACCATTGTTTCTTAAAGCTGAATAGTACTCCATGGTATACATATACCACAGTTTATTAATCCACTCATGTATTGATGGACACTTGGGCTG
>CAUYSK010035347.1:0-23084 GCA_963575035.1 Avahi laniger | reverse complement strand
CTAAAAATATATAGAAAAAATTAGCTGGGCATGGTGGTGCATGCCTGTAATCCCAGCTACTCGGGAGGCTGAGGCAGGAGGATCGCTTGAGCCCAGGAGTTTGAGGTTGCTGTGAGCTAGGATGACGCCATGGCACTCACTTTAGCCAGGGCAACAGAGTGAGACTCTGTCTCAAAAAAAAAAAAATAGAAAGAAATTAGCTGGACAACTAAAAATATATACACATAAAATTAGCCGGCCATGGTGGCACATGCCTGTAGTCCCAGCTACTCGGGAGGCTGAGGCAGGAGGATCGCTTGAGCCCAGGAGTCTGAGGTTGCTGTGAGCTAGGCTGACACCACGGCACTCACTCTAGCCAGGGCAACAAAGTCAGACTCTGCCTCAAAAAAAAAAAACCAACGTTTACATCTTTTACAGTAATGAGACCTACTCAGCGTCCTTTGTGGCCGTGTACTCGATGTCAATGAATTCTCTAGGCGTCACACAGGGTGTAGACCTGTGTGGGAGCTGCGGATCCTGCAGGATTACGCACACGCAGGACGCTGCACAGTGAGACTCCAGCAGGGAGCGATGACTTCTCCTAAACTTCCCATGATGAGCTTCTGCCAGAGCGAAGACACATACAAACGAGATTCTTGAAAGGATTCGTTAATGTTTACCAATATTTAAAAAACAAAAGCCTATTCAAGTACATGACTAATGACTCTGAACTTGTGCTCTCTTGTTTATTTTCATGACGTTAAGAACGCCACGTGTCCCTCCGGGGAGAAAAAGCAGACCCTGAGTAATCTGTGTGAGGTTACCTCTGAAATTAGGACAGACAGAAAGTGCAGCCAATTTATGACACTTCCTATTGTCCTAACTTGTATCCATTTGAGGAAAGAGAGGATATTGCCCATATATTAATATTTTCCTCAGGGCTTGGTTTAGAGCTGGAACTGTTGACTTTGGAGCTCGTTTGAATATATGCAACATATAAGCAGCACTTTAGCAAAACGTGCGTACATATACTTACAATATTATACACACCACCTACGCCAAATGAAAGGTAGAGTCAATGCAATGCTTGAGGGCTCAAGGTCCCGAGCTCTTTCTAACTGAACGTCCACTGAAACACAGAAAAGTCGAACTACACATGTAATGACAAGATAGACTCATTTCATTACAATTAGACATAAACACACGGGAATGCCTGAAGATATCTGGTCAACCATCGAGGAACGAATTAAAAAATTTAAACTGAACTCAGCCTTTCTGGACTAGAATACGATTTAATATTGGCAAGACAAAATTCCCTGGTTCAAAGATAAAGGTCCCACGGTAATCAGAAATCTCTCAGAAAATATTGGAAATGAATCAGAAACAAAAGTAACATCACTTAAAATACCCAGAGGTAAAAACTTAAGGGAGAAAGCAGTTTTCAAAATATGTTTTGAGTTTTGCTAAACACAAACTGTCTCAATGTGAAATTTAATTTTGCCAAGCGCAAAACACTTCCAGGTTCTCCAAGTCTTAACACATACACATTTATATTCTTTCTTGCACTGCTCAGGCAGCAGTGAAACGCGCTTTCCAAAACCACAATCAACAGTTCTTTGACCCAAGGTGACACAGTTCTCTATGCAGGCCATTTTAACTAATGTTACAAGCATACGGAGGAAGGAACTCTGTCATTTAATTTAAAAGATGAACTACTATAGCAATTCCCATCTCATGGACCGAAAAAAAAAATGACATATTGATAGAAAACATTACAATTGAAGTCTTTTTCCTTAAAAGAAATTGACAAGACAAAAACGCGTCTCCCTTTCTCCCCTTTTAGGCCATGAATATGGTTAAATCTGGGAAAGCGTCAATACCTCCAAGTTCATTTTAATATGCATGTATCTAACAAAACCATTTTGGCAAAAATGGCCCCTAGCCCAAAAAGAGTGAAGATTATGCCTGAAACTGATCACCTCCCCCCAGCAGTGGAAAAGCCGTGTTTTTAACCGTCCACTTGCCCGGCCGATGTTCCCACCCAGAGAACCGATGAAGTAGAATGCCGGCCTGGAACTGAGCACAGAACGGCGCACTGCGCGAGGCGGTGGCCTGGAAGCAGTCTGTTTACTATTAGCAAGGACGTCCGTCCTTCAGGTGCGCCACACGGCAGCACCTGATATTTGGACAAAACCATCAAAACAATCCCAGAAATTTAGATTCATGCTTGTGTAGAAATTCTGCGCTGAGGGAAAAAAGACATGTAAAAACAATCAAAACTCTTGTTCTGTGAACAGACTGAGACCAAAGACCAGTGAAGCACGCGCGGAAAGTCTTCTCTGGCGTTTGTGGATTAGAGGAGGGAGGCGGACGGCGCCGTCTGTGCACGGATTCCACCTGACGGCTCTGTGAGGCCACTCCGCCCCAGTCACGGACAAGACCACTGAAGCTCAGGGAGGTGAAGAACTTGCCTAAGCTAGAAAGGGACGGAATTAAAGCTCAGGCATTTTATCACCGAGTTACAGTAACTCCCAAATAATCAGCTTCACCATGCCCAGATGAAGGGTGAGCCCCCAGAAGCCCCACCCATCGCCCTCAGGTCTGTCTTCCTCTCCTCTCCGCAGCACCTGAGTATCAGCCGGGTCACGCCCCGTCCTGCTCCACCACACATTCGCTGAGTCACCACACTGCAGCGACTCTGCCCTGCACCCCCGAGGGCTCTTCACCTACCCGCATTGCCGCCAGGAGCGTGGCACTCTCTCATCACCTCCACGCTGAGCTAGTTGGCAGCTTCTACTGGCCTCTGGCATGCCATCCAGCAGATTAATCACCTTTCTGCAACGCTTTTAACATCACTCTATGCAAAATCCTCAACCGACGTCCCCATCTCCCCTGGCACCGTGTCTCCCAGCGTGAGCACCACAGTTAACAGGGGGGCTAGAAAAAATACCGGGACCTGAGCCTCACTGCCAGGAGCCACTGGAACATGCTCCACAGAGGCAGAGCCCATAAACCTGGACTCTCAGCAGACTGCGGTGACCCTCAGGAGTCTGACACTGACCCCCCCCCACGCCCCGGGTACGACCTGAGCCTCTGCCGCGTCCTGTGCACTCCCCACTGTCCCGCGACCACAGGCTTCGTCCCCCTCTGTCCGTCCTCACACGGTTGCTGTTGCTCTCTCTGCCCTCAGCCTCGGACTTTCTAAGTTCAAATCCGTGCCTTTCTCGCTGCCACCCGGAATACCGCGACGCCCATATTCCAGGAAACTGCACATTGCACGTCAAACGCTTCAGTGGCAACTGGAGTGACGTGGAAGACACATAGGCTTGTCTTCGTGCACGGTGGGTGGCCAGCATTCCTTCTCAGTGACCCACAGCAGGCGGGGGGGACACAGATGCTAGAACCCTCAGGAAGACACACCTACCTTGACACTGGGGTCACTGTCTCCTCCCCGATGACAGGGGGTCACCATTCCACCCATCAGTACCCGCTTTGGTCAGTCATTTGCTAGTTCTCAGATTCGATGTGACGTGGGTAGGTAAAGCTGCTAAATTAGCTTATTAAAAATGCTACGCTAACAAAGACTCAATAAGGCTCTGCTAGAAATTCTGAGAAATAAAGTGCTCAACTAAACCCAGGGTTTGCCTTGCAGATTTGTGCTGGATGTTCCAGTACCCCATTTACTTCCAGACTCAGGGCTCTGCTCTGGGGGGTTGAAATAGCTCTAAATCTGGCCTCGGAGTGAATGAGTGCTGATATGAAATCTTTTATAAAGATGTTTTGCTATGTAGGGCTTTTTAAAAAAGTAAATATAATCTCATCAAAAATTATCCAAACATTTCTCAAAAAAACATGCCTTTTGGAGTCTAAATACTATCCCAACATGGTAATCTTATAATACAATTTTGATTATTCTAATAAAAATGAGAAACAAAGCCATGAACAGAGTGAAAATGTAATTTTAGAAATCTAAATGACTTGAACATAACAACCAGATAACATCAATGACATAATTTCATATATTAAAAATGAAAACTATAAATCCTCCAAATTATGCACGGGTAATTGAGACAGATGGATTACGTCTTTCTGATTGCACTTTTGGAGAGAATCGTTAACACCCACACTGCAGCCCTGGAGGCAGGAGTCACGGCGCACGAGAGGACTAAAGTAAGACTCGGTGACTCACCCGAGTCACAGCCCAGGGTCATCAGGCCGGAACCCGAGCCCAGATCTGTGCCACGACTTTAAAGTCAAAGCTCTTGGGTGCACCGTGTGCAAACACGCACGTTCACGGACACGCACAGGGTCTAAGGCTTTGACGCCCTGTAGCTTGTCTCTCGCAATGCTGCTCTCCTAACATTCACACACAGTCACCCTCATAATGAACTCCCCAAAAGCACCGAGGTCAGCGCGGTGCGGGTCCTTTTACACAACAGCCTATAAGTAGTCCAGTTGGTTGCCCCAGATTCTGAAAAACTGAGGGGGAAACTGAGTGTCAGGTAAACTCAGCCAGCCAGTTGCAGAGCGGAGTCAACCCCAGTCTGATTCCAGAGCCCAGTGGTTTGACCATGATGACTTCTTTGTATCTTTCTTCACAGCACTTACTTAAGTGTGTGCCAAGATGTGTCTCCCCACAAGGTGGTAAAATCTTCATGGGACTCTGCCATATTTGCTGAAAATCTCGAGATTCTCGTACACAGAGCGGCACACAGAATATTCACGAGCGCTAACGACACCCGACTCCAGCAAGGTACGTCTAACGCCTTGTTCAGTGACCGCTGATGTTTCTGACGACATGCGCTGGGCCTTTCGTTCTTCCAGCTCCCCCCAACCTAACTCTGACGTCGTCCGGCCTTCGCGGAAGCCAGGCACAGCCACCGTGAATCCGGAACCTGCACCACCTCCAAAATGTCCTCCCCCAGGTGAGGACGGTGCCCCGTCTCCGGAGCTCACCTGCACCCCTCACCGCTTACGGCAAATCACCCACAGCTGTGCTCTCAGCCTCCCAGCCACCCTCTTCCTCCACCTGCCTTGTCTTCTCTTGTTAACTTGTCCTTCTTCAGGCTCCACTACAGAAGTCTTTAAACTATGGAATTTGAAGTCAGCCTTCTCTGAGCTGCAAGGAGAACATAATTTCCCCCACTTCCCTGACAGAGACAGAACGCAGGGCGGGTCACAAACTCACAACGGTGACAATACCGTAGTGAGCAGACACCGCAACCTGATGTGAGCGTTTCAGTCTCTGCCTGGAACACAGAATGTCAGAAACACGGAGTCCCAGACGCGACCTAACACCGTGCTTAGCTGGGTTTCCCCAAGACTGTTACTAAGTTTGTGGTCATATTTTTCCCTATTTATCTTTCTGTGAGTCCATCAATATTTTCCAGAACATTAAAAAATAATCTTCCCTGTCGGGAACCCACTTACTCCTTCTAGGGTGTTTACCCTTCCCCTCCTGTCAAACGTGAGGTCTGAGCATTTCAGATAAATCGTCAATCTTACCCAAAACGTTCTGAACTCCCCTTGCCCCACACCCTTTGGTGTTCCACGTTACGATCGGGCAATGCAGTGCAGCTCTTGGCAATGTCCCGATGCAAACCCAATTAGCGAGTATTGGAAAGAAACCAGCCATCATTGGAGCAGTTAAATAAAGATCTCAAAAAAGACATAATAAAAATACATCTTGAGTTTAAAGGTAAAAACAGTAAGATAGTATCCACATTAGGAACTCCAGCCACCAGATAAAGTTTGAAACAGAAAAATAAAAGAGGCCAGCACAGTGTTTGGTAAGGAAGATACTTCAAGGAAAGTAAAAACACGAGAAAATACTGTAACTTCATTACAGGAGGTTTCCACCGGACGCCACTGAGGCCTAGAGCCTCAGGGTTCTCCAGCGGATTAATCTCCATCACTAAATTCTAGCATCCACATCACTCCTTTTCAGAAACACCTTCTCCCTGATAAAAGGTGCAGAAAGAGATTTCAGGGAAATGATGCTAAACAGAAGCGTGCAAACTTGAGACAGAGTGAAATCCACTCTCTTCCTTCGTACGCAAAATACAACGAAAAGCAAATAGATGACCTGTCTCAAAGGTGCTTTTTTTAACTGAGGAAGAAATACCGCTGCAGCTGGCATTCTGCACGGGGAAAGCAACCACAACAGTTGGGCGCCGCAGTAGGAGGTGATGCATAAATTGCTGCTCCGTGAGCGAACGCCGCGGAGAAGCAGGTAGGAAGGAGCCGCGGCCGCCGCTGTGCTGCCCACGCCGGCCGGGCTCCCGGTGGAGGAAGGGGTGTGGGGGCCGGAGCTGTGGGAGCTCAGTGTCCATCTGGCCTGACCTCACGGTGCCCGAAAGCTGCAGACGGGCGAGAACCTGAGCAGCGACACAGATACCGAAGGACAAACACCGCACACACACCTGGGCCCGCCACACGCCACCCGGAGCCATGGCTCAGTGTCACAACGCAGAAGTCACCCATCCCTAGCACGACACTCCAATAACCTCGGTGTCAATCCTGGCGCTTCCGGCACTCTGCCCTCGCAGGAGGACAACTGCTTTTATTACGACGTCTTATTTTGACCTTCATTGTGACCATATGTCATTGGACAGCTTATGTCTGTTTGAAAGATCTTCCCCCAAAAAAGACGGAATCCACCAGCGTTATAATTAAATAAACATAAATAAATGAAGTTGGAAATTAAAGCAAAAATGTCTGCAATGAAATCTATATGATATCTCAAGTTTTCTTTTTCTTTTTAAACTCATTCTTGCTTTTTAGTGGGGGACATTTTGTGTACTATAATTTGGAAGAAAAAAATAACACCTTTTCTTTTAAATTTTTGGATCTTTTTGCCTTCTGGAAGTATTGATCCTCCGTGGTAGAACTGTAAGGAGTGACCGGTGTTTAGCAGATTCAATTCTGCGATGCCTTCCACCGACGAGAATATATTACAACCAAGAAAACAGTAGCCACGTATGTGCTTAGAAGGAACCCGGTATCCAGGGGCTATGATGATTCATTTTTTTAAGGACTTGTATTTTCAAACCCTTCAATCCATTCATTCTCATCAATCTTCATAAGAAATCTGTGAGCTGCGAGGGCCATTATTAAGTGAGGGGCTGCAGGTCATAAACTGATGACTGACATCAAAAACCCAGGGTTTTAATTTCCTGTCCACTTCACCCCCTCTAATTATTCAAATCATTGTTAAAAATATTCAAGTTAATGCAGAATTTAGAAGTCACTGCCAAATGAGTTTTATTCAAAACCAGCATACAGTATCATTTAAATGTTCCAAATGCTTTCTAGAGATTGCACAAAAATTGTTTAAAGTTGTACCTGATCCGTAAGATTTCATAATGATAATAGGCCAAGAGTATAGACAAGAAACTATAAAGCATTATGGTAATTAAGTATAAGCCTCTAGTATTTTTCATATTTAGAAGAACATCATTTCACATTCTCGTTGACTTGGCCAAAATCGTAGAGTTCATTAGAACAATGTGTTGAGCAGGAAATTCTCCATCTTCAATCATATGGGAAACATTTGTACTACAGGTACTGTTTGTAATTTCACAACGTCAACCTTTTATTTCTGCCTCTTCAGAGCTAGACATAAATATAACAGAGAAGCCGTTCGATTTACAACAAAAGAATAAAAATAAGTAAACGCTGCACAAAGTGTGTGCAAAGTAGATTAGCAGTGCTCTCGCGGCCTTTTATTTTTAACTTACTAAACATGCTGTACGTGCTCTTTTGAGATCAACATTGTTGTAAAAAGCAGGAAAATGTATCAACAACTGAAACTGGGTTAACGTGGCGGAAATCAACCAGTGATCACAGCAGAGTTCTGGAAAACAGCAGGTGCTTACATTTGTTCCTGCGCTCTGGCAGAGAGCCCACGGCTGAGAGGAGCTGAGAAGGACGAGGCCGCCAGCCCCACCGGACCAGAAGACACAGCGATTTAGTCAAAATCCCCTCCACACCCACACAGCTTCACTAGGGCAGCGCGTGCAACACGCCCTTCCCTCCTAGCGTGGCCTGCGGTCCTCTTGAGGTGCCTGTTCATCGCCCAGACTTTCCCGAATGTAGCCAGATGGCACTGGCTGCGTGGGAAGTGTCACCTGGCATTAACGGTGCCTGGGCCAGCTGTGACCAGGCCGACCTCCCGTCAGGGGCTCGGGTCCATCCTGCCCGCAGGCTCGGCTGGGCCCCTGGTTTGGGCACATGGCCCCCCCAGGCCTGATCTGCCCTTACTCTGCGCTCCAACGCCTGGCCCCAAATCCCAACCCTCTGGCGCCTGAAGTTCTCTCTCCCGGAAAGATTTTCACCAGTAACTTGTCATCGTTAATAGATGTAGACCCAAGTTGCTGTTTCCTCTTGGATGAGTTTCGGTAGTTTGCATCTTTCAAAGAATTTTTTCATTTCATCCAAGCTGTCAGATTTACAGAACTTCTGTAGTTTTCAAGTTCAGTGATTCTGGGATCAGTCATCACATCCCTTTTCTCATTCCTGATTTTCACAATCTGTGCGTTCGTTCTTTTTCATTTGGTCAATCTGGCTAGAAGTTCGTCAATTGTACTGATTTTTTTCCAAGCAATCAGCTTTTGGTTTCGTTGATTTTTCTGTTTGTCTCTGCTAAACCTAAACAAATGACTTTTGCTTTGATCTTCATGATTTTCTTCTGTGTTCTCAATTTAGGTTTTTTTCTTCTTTTTCTAGATTATGAAGGTAGAAGCTAAAATTATTGATCTGAGAATTTTTTTTAAATATAAGCATTTAATGCTATAAATTCTATCCCAAAAATTGTTTTGGCAAGATCACAAATATTTTGATGTTGCATATTTGTTTTAAATTCAAAATATTTCTTAATTTCGTGTTATATTTCCTTATTGGTATGCTATTTATTTTAATATTTCCAAATACTTGGGATTTTCAATATATCCTTCTGTTATCAATTTCTACTTTCATGCTATTATAGTCAAGGAATATAATTAGAATAATAATTTTTTGGCTTAGTGAGATTGTTTTATGACTCACAATGTGATCTATGTTGCTGAATGTCCCAGGTACACTTGAAAATAATGCGCATTCTGCTTGTTACGGGGCAAAACGTCCCATAAAAGTCAACTGGGTCGAGACGATTGATGGTGTTGCTCAAGTTTTCTGTATATATTTGCTCATTTCCTGTCTATTTGCTCTGCCAGTCAATGACAAAAAGGGTAAAAGTCTCCAATATAATTGTGGATTTCTTTTTTCCTTTCAGTTCTTGCTTCACATATTGTGAAGATTTGTTATTTAAAAATAAACCTTATGTAAATTCTTATATTTTTGTAAGACGAATCATTTATTATTATATAATATCCCTCTTTATCTCTAGTAATTTTCATTTTTATGAAGTCTGCTTTATTGAATATTAATATTGTCACACTAGCTTTTGTTTTAATTTTAGTTTGTCTAGTATATCTTTTTCAATCCTTTTATTTTTAACCTACTAGTATAATTACGTTTCAGGTGAATTTCCTGTAGACAGCATACAGTTGGGCCTTTCTTTGAGATCTAATCTGATCATCTCTGCCTTTTAACGGTGTTGTCGGACCGTTCACATTTACCGTAATTGTCGATATGTTTGAATTTATGTCTGCCCTTTTATTATTACTCTTCTGTTTGTTCCTTATGTTGTGCTGTACTAGTTTTATGTCACTGCTGTAGCAGATGAGCACAGGTTGAGGGGCTGAAAACAACATGCGCTTATTTATCATAACATTGTTTCTGTGGCCAGAATTCTGGGCAGTGTGGCTCAGCTAGTTCCTCCACTTAGGGCTTCATGATATTGAAATCAAGATGTCAGCAGGTTTGGGGTAAGAACGAGCTTCTGACCTCATTCAAGCTGTTGGAAGTATTCACTCCCTTCCAGCAACAGAGCTGAGTCCCTGATTCTTCGCTGGCAGTTACCTGGGAACATGCTCAGCTCCTCACCACGACACGCATTCCTCCGCACCTTGCCCCAGTCACAGTGGGCTGGGTCCAGTCTCTGTCATCTCCCCTCTTGCTGAATCCCTGTGACCCTTTGCCTTGCTCTTCTATTTTCAAGGGCTCATGTAATTACATTGGGCCCATCCAGATAATCCAGAATAGTGTCCTATTTTATGATCAGCTGATCACATTTTAATTACATCTGCAAAGTCCCTTTACGGCTGTATCTGGATGAGTATTTGACTGAATAACCAGAAGGCGGGACACTTGAGGGAACATCTTTAGATTATGTCTGCACCGTCTGCGCTGTGGCCTCAACGATCCAAGTCCCTCCCAAACACAGCATAAAGTCACCCCTCTTCCAATGTTCCCAAGAGCATTGCTACAGTTTAAATGTGTGTCACCTCTAACACTCGAGTTGAAACCTAATCCCCAAGGTAGCGGTACTGAGAGGTGGGGCTTTTAAGAGGGGACCCATTAATCCATTAATCTATGAAGTTTCTGAATATAATTGTGGATTTCTCTGATTCTTTTTTCTCCCTTCGGTTTTTGCTTCACATCTTGTGAAGATCTGTTATTTCAAAATAAATGGACTGATGGATTAATGGGCTATCACAGGAGTGGGACTGGTGGCTTTATGAGAAGCACGCTCAGCCCACTGGCTGGGGGGTGCCCTGCACTGCCTCTGGGCTCTGCAGAGCCCCCCAGCACGACAGCCTCCCCAGATGCAGCCCCTCGACCTTGGACTTCTAAGCCTCCCTAACTGTAAGAAATAAAGTCCTTTACTCTATAAATTATCTAGTTTCAGGCATTCTGTTATAAGCAACAGAAAACAGATAAAGGCAAGTCTCCATCCATTACAATATGAACTCAGAGCATAAGAATCTCATCTAAATCTCATCTGCTCACAAGCCCAAAATCTCTCAGCTAAATTGAGTTTAGATGAGCAATTCATTAAGAACAACCCCAAAAGCAATCCCTCTCCATCGTGGACGTGTGAAATTGAAGACACTCATGGTCTGTTCCCAACATGCATCTGTGAGACAGGTGTGGGATGTCAGTTACAAACGTGCCAGCTCCAACCGGGGGGCCACGGTAACACGGAGTCACAGGGGCAACGCAGCTTCCGCATCCAGGCCAGCAGAACACATCAGCTTCCAAGGCCCGGGAAAAATCCTCTGTGGCTCTCAGCTCCCTCCTTTGGGCTCAGAATTCCACAAACTGGGCGCATGACTCTGCCTCTGAGCCATCCTTCCTTTTTTCTGACCGGCAGCGCCTGTTTGCAGCTCCGTAGTTCTATCTCCCAGCAGAACGTTGGTGTCAAACAGCCTCGTTTCATCTCACACTCGCCGTCCCTTTTTGCCCAAGCTGGGGGTGTTTTACTGGTGAAATATTCTCAGCAACCCTGTGGGCCTGGCGCGAATCTGATCTAATTCAAGCCCCCAGCAGAAACATCCCCAATGTCCACATTTTACTAACATGCTGTTCAAGGTCACCTGGGCCATTTCTACCACGTTCCTCAAAACTCTTCCAGCCGCTGCCCGTGGCCCGATTCCAAAGCCACTCGCCAGTCTTTGGGTATTTGCTACAGAAACACCTACTTCCCGAACCACGACCTGTACGGTTTCATTGCGCCGTAACAAAGGAAGACGGATCGCGTACACGCACTGTCAGTCTCACGGTTGCCGTGGCTCGGCCGTCCCCCTGCACAGTCTCCCAGGGCCCATGCTGGGCGGCTCCCTGCCTGAGACAGGACCAGCCTCCAGGCTCATTCGAGGTTTGGGCAGAATTCAGTTCCCTGCAGCTGGGGAGCACGCCCGTTCCTCGGTGCTGGGGGCCGAGTGCCCCTCCTCGCCGAGCGCCCCCAGCAACGGCAAGCCGGCTCTTCTCAGCCTCGCAGCTCCCACTTCTCCCCTCCTGCAGCTTCTGCCCCTCCCGCTTTTAAGAGCTCCAGTGCTCCCAGGACTCGCCTGCACAATCTAAGACGGTCCCAGTTTCAGCGCGTGCGCTCAGCAAGCTTAATTCCAACTGCAACGTCCCTCAGAGCCGCACAGCACCTGGATGAGAGCTTGCCGGAACACTTGTCCACAGGTATCTTGGGTGGGGGACAGCTTCAGAGTCTGCCTAACACATTCTCTGTTTTTCACTTCCTGCCCTTTTTTGAGATACATAAACATTTTTTACAATTCTAATTTCTCTCTTGACTTCTTTATAATAATTTTTATATCATCCTTTATGTAGACTGCGTATCTTTCCAGTTGTTCTCTTGCTTACAACATACAGTTCACACTTTATAGCACCTATTTAGAATTAGTAATTTTACCACTTCAAATACAAAAATAAATAACCTGGACAACTACACAGGTCCCTTTACGCCTCTCGCACGCTGCTGCCGTACTCGCCACGCCGGAAGCCTATCAGCCAACCGTCTCTGCTCTTGCTTAACCACCAGCCGCTCTCTCGCTACCAGATGACTCAGGTCAACACACAAGTTTTCTCCACCGTGCATCATTCTTTTCAAAGTCATCCCTTGACCCCAAATGGCCCTAGCAGCATTATATCATTCTCTGCTTACCATACACATAAGTTTTTGGAAGTTGTCTGCACAGGCTGCCTTTAGCCCCTCTTCTCCTAATTTAACCAATTCCTGCCCACCTTTCCCCATCAACGTCACTAAAACTTCTCTGGTCACGGTTCGTAACATTCCAGGTGGTTTAATCCAGTCTCTCAGCGGCGTCGGCAAGGCCGCCACTCATCCTTCGCTCGGCACCTCGCAATCCCGGTTCTGCTGCCGCGTTGGTTATCGGCCTCCTCCATCTACTTGCTGACCCTGCAAAGGTCTGTTTCCCAAATGTTAGGGTTTCTCAAGCCTCTTTCCCGGACTTCTCCTCTCTCGGTCCTGCCTCCTACATGGTTACACTCGTCCTGTACCTGAGTAACAGCTGCACACCAGGGATTGCCACGTTCATTTCTCTGCTGAAAACCGCTCTTCTGAGTTCCTGACACGTGTTCCCACTGCCTAACCAATATCCCTACTTGGACGTCTCAGATGTCTTGAAAACGTCACGTCCAAAATCTGTCCATCTCCCACCCCAAACGTGCAACCCCAACGCCAGAATGACACGTCTTCAGAAGTTTTTATCTTCTCTCAATCCTTACCTTTTTATTGCACTCACTGCCGCTACGAGGGTCCAGATCACCCTCTTTCTCCCCTGGACACCGTGCAAGCCCCTAATCGGGTCCCCAGTTTCACTCCTGTCCTTTCAGAACCAGTCTCTAAGAACAGCAAATCTGAGCTCCTTAAAATTCAGACCTTGTCACCTCCTGCTTAAAACCCTACGATAATTTATCTTTACACTGTGAACAAAATCCAATTTTTAAAGAAATACATGGCCTCCCAGTCCCTGCTAGTGTCCACAATCTCATCTCACATTCCCATCGCGCTCCGGCCACACGTTCTTCCTCAGTTCCAAGAACACGTCACACTCCTCTCTGCTCAGGAACTTTGCACAAGCCGTTCCCTGTGTGAAGAAATATACTGCTAATCGTTCGTTCTTTCTTGTTCCCATCTTGTTTGAATATTTAGTATGTGCTGATTACTGTGTTAGATGCAAGCGCTGCTGTTAAAAAGTACAGATAAATTGCAGGTCTTCAAGTTCTACCATTTATTGTAGAGATACAATTAAAAACTATATAATAAGTACAATTCTATATATGTGCAATCAAGTAAATAAATAATATTATGACGGACAACATGGAGGAAGGAGTCACTCTGGGTGGATGGAAAAAGTCTCTGAAAAGGCAACGTTTAAGCTGAGGCCTGAACGGTGAGAATGAGTCCACTGAGTAAATGAGCAATGAGTGTTCAAGGCACAGAGAAGGGCACGTGCAAAGGCCCTGTGTCCACCAAGTGACCATGTGGGAAGAACTGATGTACTGAATCAAGCCTCGGAGACCTAAGGGTTTCGAGTCACTGAAGTCAGAGAGCAGATAAAGTCCCAGTCAGGCAGGGTCTTGAGAGACCAGGTGAGGACTCTGGATTCTATTATAAGTGCACTGGACACATTTTAGAGTTTTTAAGCAATAGAGTGATAAAATTTTATGTACAAAGAAAATTTTAATGCAGTACATTTTTAAAAACCTCCCCACAGGACACAGCCTGAAATCGACTGTCGAGATCGCCAATAAGAGTACCTTCAAATACTAGATGTGCCTCCATAGGGATATTTTATTCTTTTATTATGAAGATGTATCAGAAGACGGCTTACTCTCAAATAGCTGAGTCCATAAGGACTGCAACAAGAATTTATTTGAAACTACTAAAAATATGTATGCAAAAGCACGAAGAAGCCACTACCCCCAAAAAAGGTGGAATAGCTAAATCCAGTAACATGATGGGCCGAAGCCAATAAATATCATGCACATGCAACAGCAGTAAAAAATTCTGACTATAAATATGTAACTCCCAATAAAATACACAGCAAAGAGCCAGAAATAAAAAGTAAGTCCAACCTCCTTTAGCAGCTTTATTTTTATAGTGCATGCATTTCTTTTTCATGGCTTTAAATGATGAGGTCAGTAATAAGTATTTTGCTTCACGTTTTCCAAAAAGTACATGTGGCTTAGAAAGACTACAGTAAACAGTTTCCAAATAACCACAGCTGGAACTCAGACTTCTGGTTCTTAATACCTCCTGGCGTGAGTATTTTAAAGGTTCAACTTTTACGGAGATAAGCAGTTTTGTCTTAAAGAAGCATTCTTTATTACATGCATTTAATCTATTCTTAAGAAAAATCTATTTAGGAGTATGAAAAAGAAGGAAAAAATATAAAGTACTACCAAGAGAGTAGAACTTCTGATCTTTTAACATTTGGACCTCCCAAGCTCCCTAAGTTGATTTCGAAAAGCATAAATAAAATTAACATTATGGTACATACAACTAAAAAAGAACATATTCCTTTGTTATCATAGGGATAACTTCTAAGAAACTTAACATTCTGCTTTTTTGTATGAAAGCTTAAAATTTGTCTTGAATATAGGTTTTTAAACTCCTAAATAATTAGATTGCAAAGAAGAAAAGTCCACCTAAGCAACTAATGTATTTGCATGAGCCAGCAATCCTGACTTCTGTGCTGAGTGCAGCAAACGAACAATGGAGCCAATCTTGCAGTGCAGTTAATTTTGATTGAAGCTACCCAGATGAATACCACAAATTTAAAGGAAATAAAAGGAACTTGAATGTCCTCTTCACCTCTGATACCTGAAGAAGCTTTTTGCTGCTCTTTCCAACAATCAAATGAAATAGTGAAAATATCTTTCTGGTGGGACAATAAAAAGTGCTCAAGATCCAGCACCAGTCATAAACTGTGCATTTTGGTTTCCTGAGAAGGTCTACGCATTTGAATAATCTAGCACTGCGGTCCCGAGCCCTGGCCGTGGACCGGTACCGGCCGGTGCCTGTTAGGAACGGGCCGCACCGCCCCTCCCCGTCCTGAGGAAAAATTGTCTTCCACAAAACTCAGGAGCAGCCGCACAGCACAGGTGGGCGGCAGCCCAGCGGGTGAAGGTTCATCTGCATTTATAGCTGCTCCCCATCGCTGGCATCACCACCTGAGCTCCGCCTCCCTCCCCACCATCCGTGGAAAAATCATCTTCCATGACACTGGTCCCGGGTGCCAAATGGTTGGGGACCGCTGGTCTAACACAGTAATAATCACAGAAACAGCTCTCACGTATGTCACTTACTGAGTGAGCTTCCCATGACATGTATGCACTTTATATTATCTCAACTCCAGTTATCCTGCAAGGACAGAAATACCATTGCACTCACTTCTGCAACAGAAGACGCGGAAGCTAAAAGAAATGCCTGGGTCAAACTCCACAGCTTACAGTTCACAATCGCTGCATGCGTGCACAGGTATACGCACACATAGCACATGTACGTGGCCCAGTGACTGCCCACGCTGGACGGTGCTCAGCAGGGCAGGTTCTGGTGACAGAGACAGACAGGAGGTACCTGCCGCCCCAGCCAACCACGGATCAGACGACATCAGCCGCGTGCAGAGTCAAAGGGTAAAACTCACAGAATGGAGGTGGACGGAGGAGGAGGCAGAGGGGGGTGCGGTGTCAGGTGGAGTCTCAGGGGAGGAGAGCGTTGGCCGAGAGAAGGAGTTGGGGGGGCGCCCAAAGGACGGTGCGCGGCCGAGCCACACAGATGTACAGTGGCCAGACGTCCCTCAGCAGCTGCAAATGCCACCAACGCCGTGGGGACCGTAGCGCTTTGGGGAGAAATGGCAGCAAATGGAGCCAAAAAGGCATTGGCGGGTGTTCCTGACGACGAAACTGCACCTACGTGCCCTTGGGAAAGAGACTTAATCTTCTCAGAGCCCCCGCTTCCATCTGAAAAGCGGATTAATAAAAATATTTACAATTTTTGTGAGGAATAAATGAGTTAATAACCAAAAATTAAAACAAAAGAACAACCAGGACGTAGTACACACTAACTCACACTTCAGTGAGGAAGAGCACGTCTGTAGTCCCAGCTACTTGGAAGGCTGAGGCAAGAGCGTCATTTGAGCCCAGGAGTTTGAGGCCAGCCTGGGCAACACAGCAAGACCCCATCTCTAAAGTAAGTTTTATAATTAAAAAAAAAAAAAAACCACAAAAAACATCATTCTCTGTTTCAAACCCTCCTCATAAACTCTAAGCTACGCTATACATTTTGCACTTTTGGTTCATCTGTTCACAGTATATGTTCTCTTTATGCTTTCAAACGATTCCTTCCTTCAGTTTACCTCTGTTCTTCCCTAAAAATGGGATTCTTACCTCATCATTAGAACAGGCCCAGTTTATTCTGCAACACATCAGAATTACCTTTATCCAAGGAGAGTAGAACAAGAGTCACAAACCAAAAAATCACGTCGTTCAAACTGAAGTACTAAGGCATCCGTTTTAAATTTTATATAAACTTGACACAGTGACAAAGATATAGAAAATATGTCTTTCTCAAATCTAAATGATGTAAAGTGATCATAAAATATCTGATATAAAAAATCATGTGAAATTCTGGGTTATTATGTACATAGAATTAATAAAATAAGAATTCTAAAGAACAGGATTGAGCAAATACATGACATTTCCTGCTAAATGGCAGGACGTAGAACATCAGGAAGAAATAACCCAAAAATGGTGAAAGCTCACAAAACGCGAGCACATTTGGCCCTGCCCAGACTGAACCAGGTCTGGAAATTAGGTAACGAAGGTCGACCACGTGTGTTCTGCTCTCTGATAACATAGATGTATAAGGTAAGTATGTCTCACCCGGCAATAACACAGGATGGAACATCTAGGAGGGCAAAAATCGCATGGTGTTTTGTTTGGAACAATTTCTACTTTGCCCATGTGCATATTAATGATATATCTTATTTTCCTGAACAAATCAAGACGTTAATTTCTCTGCTTTTTACACAACAAATTCAGCCGCCATAAAATCTCCAATTTTGGGATGACTTATGTTTAGTAGATATATAGATATATATATATATATATACATACACACGTGTATATAGTGTATGAATTGAATTGAATATATACACACACATTTTTAAAGTTCTTAGGGATTCCAACTCACATCAGTTTTATTACATTTACACTCAGCAGATTTCTCTAGTATACAAATGTGTGAAGTATACCTCTTACTAGAATAAAGGAAAAAAATTGCTCAAATCAGATGCAAGCAGCAGTAATGGAAAGAAACCATTAAATGCAACACATACAATTCTGAGGAAAGAACCAAATGGATTGATTTAACCGCCAGTTAAGCATGCAGGGTGTACTTAAAGGTAATTCCAAAATGCCAGGCCTGGTTGCACAGGAAAACCGTGGGGTCATGAAAATAGAAAGTGAAAGGAGAAGCCGGCTTGGCAACGAAGACATCTCTGATGTTATGACTTGAGTTTGGTAGAAACTGTCTAGAAAGAAGACAGTTACGTGGAACTGCAGTTCGGTGAGAGCGAGGCATGATAATAGAATGATCACTGACAGGAAGATACAGAGAGATAATGATAAAAATCTGGATTGTCTGAATTATATCCATGTGTCAGAGGTTATATGGATGAAAAATGGCACCAGAAAAACAGAAAAGAGAGGAAGGAAAATTTAAGAGAACAGAGTAATGAAAACCATGAAGATCCAAGGAAAGAAAGTCTAGCAGGAATAGTACATTGATCGTGTCAAATGCTACAGAAGACAGCAGTTTATGTAAAAGAAGTACACAAGAATATTTAAAGAAATAGCTGTAGACTTATTTCAAGATTGATGTGAAAAGACGTTTCCATTCCCTTCTACTCTCACAAACCTCCTGGAGGCAATAAACAGAACAAAAACCAAAATCTAGACATCACTTTGAATGAACCTAAGAAACATTTGCAACCCATACCCTAGGTACATAGCGGGGAGGAAGTGACCTAGTCAAGGGCAAGAAGGGCAAGCCTTACAGGGATAATGACGAGGAACAAGCCCACATGCCCGCAGAATCAACCCCAGGAAGGCCAGAGCCGGGGCCTCCACGTGTAGCAGACGGCTGAGATCCGGACGGGGCTGAAAGCAGGCGGACTGTTTGAAAACCTGCTGAGAGAACAGCGGGGTCCGCAGACGGTCCCCCTCCAGATGTGTCGAGCTGCAACAAAGAGAAGCGTTTTAGATTCTGGAGAAAATGAACCAGGCAGATGCAAGATGTGGGAACACGAAGTTCAGCAGCCCCAGGACAAGGCACGAGATTCACAAGAGCGTTACGGGAGGCTCTGCCTGGTTTTCAGTGAGACCCGCAGGCCCTTTTCCTGCCCTAAATCCATAAGACTAGCAGCATATGTGATCAAGAAGGATACTGTTGGCTTTTTCCCCACAGGTAGCAAACCACACCAAGAAAAACCCCACGGGTCATGTGGGGATCACCAATGAACGCCAAGCTAGTAACCCCATCATTCTTCGGTGCGGCCCGAAGGTTTGCAAGATCCGCCCTGTACGCAGGCTCCCGACCTGCCTTCCAGCACTTCGCAGTCAGTGTAGCTGCACCGTTAGGGACCGTCAGATACTCGAGAAATGCAAC
Organism: Avahi laniger; assembly: GCA_963575035.1. Classification (NCBI taxonomy): domain Eukaryota; kingdom Metazoa; phylum Chordata; class Mammalia; order Primates; family Indriidae; genus Avahi; species Avahi laniger. The sequence continues at coordinate 4,018 of CAUYSK010035347.1, read as the reverse complement.
CAACTTGAAAAACAAGAGCAAAACAGAGATGAAAAAGAACTCTGAGGAAATAGAAAAAACTTCCAGGAAATCATGATTAATATCCACAGAGACATAAAATGACATTGCAACCATGAAACAAGAACAGACACTAGGAAAAATTTTAAATAAAACTTAAAGTAAAATACTTACTAGAAGCATACTTAGAAAAACTATCCACAGGTTTAGGAAACCTACTGAGAGAAGAACAAAAGGGCAGCGCATTTATGGAAACTCCAGGAACAGGAAACAGAGCAGTCACCAGGAGCAACGACAGGGAAAGGACGGGCTTCGAAGGGCACGGGGAGTTTCTGCGATGACTGTGGGGTGATTACTCCCTTGTCAGCACATGGAATAAAAATTAAGACAGGCGACTCTTATTGTATATAGAGTATGCTTAAAAAAAAAAGATGTAGAGATGGAAAGTAGGAAAATGAAGGCACAAATTATTTTGAAATGCATCCAGAAGGCCAACCATTCAACTAATAAAAACCAAAAAATGAGAGAATTAAGAAAAGGAAGAGAAAAAAATAAAGAAATAAGGAAGAAACTTTCCTCAAACTGAAGAACCAGACTCACCTGGTTCACCTGGTGCCTCATCCATTCAGTGAACAGACTTGTACTAGGCATGTTCGGGAAATTTCAGGACACTGGGTATGAAATCAAGATTCTAAAAGTTCACAAAAAGAGTCAGAAACAAAAGAGAAGCATAGAATAAAAAAGGAATCAGAACGGCCTCTAGATATTTTTTATAAAATTAGATGCTTAAAGAAAAGTGATGTAATACTTTCAAAATAATTAAATAAAAATATATCTACTCTACTATTTTATATCCAGGTCCTGAAGGGAACAGAAGAAATATGAAAGGCTATAATTCAAAATAATTGTTCCTTAAAAAAGGATATTTGTAATTATGTATCCAAAGAGCACATGGTGTACTTGAAAGTTTTCAGCCCATAATTCCAACATCAGTACATCATCTCGTAAAATTCTGGACTTTAAAGATAAAAAAGTCCAGCGAGCATTTAGGTAAAAGGAGCATATGACACACAGAGGGAGGGAAATAATTTTCTTTGAGAGCAACACTTTATTTTAGAGGGAAAAAAAAAAACAGAAAGTATAATTAAGCTGCCAAAAACATGAAAACGTGAGCCAAAGATTTTATACCCAGCAAAACTGGCATCCAATCTAAAGGATACAAACTGTTAATAATTATTAATGACATTAAATAACTCGGAGGATGTGGTGACTACTATCAGTCCTTCTTGAGGACTCTCTACCAGAAAACAAACTTCAGAAAATCAAAATGAGTCCAGGAAGTTCCACAGAAGAAACCATGTGAAGCATGAAATGAACAATTACTTGTAGAACAAAAAGAAACCAAGGTGAAAAAGAAGAAATATTGTGCATGACGCTGTGAGCATGGGCAAAAAGTAGAAGGTAACAGAGATGATCCAAAATTTGAATTGGAAGTATATGAGTGACATGTCAGGTATTTTATCTTTAGAAACACACAAGTATGTACTGGTTCTTCTGGTGAATGGTTGAGAAACAACGCAAGGTCAGTGAAGGGAGTTGGGGAGTGAAGAAGGAAGAAAGAACAACGGAAGCAGCAGAAATCTGGGTATGTTTAACAGACTGTTCTCTTCATGAGTTTTACAGATCACATTTGAGATTGAAACAGAAATTACAGTACCATCTCTTATATCACAGACGATGGTATCTACAGGTGGGGAAGGTGGAATGGAAGGTAAATGGCAGTCAGGTTTCCACACTTCATCCACTGCAGTGAAACGCGACACCAGCAGACTGTGATGGTCACCACCGCACGTTCTAACGCCCAGAGCAATCGCCAAGGAGACGATGCAGAGACAGAATCACAAACACTACACATAAAGCAAGATACGTTCCAGATCCTAATTATTTCAATTGCAGTGGACTGAAACCAATCAAATATGTTTATATCAATCAATCCATAATGATATTTAAAAATACTAATTGGTCACTTCTAAAGCCTGACAGGGAACCAGACTGTTGCCTCTACTGTTCTGTAAACACAGGGAAGGAACCAAGCACGGATCCCTCCTTTCCCACGTGAGCTGAGCAGCTGAACTGCAGAAGAGGAGCATCTCTTTACAAAATTATTTCTGCAAATTAAACAGAAGGAGGGAAAGTCATCACTTTGCAACCCTCGAGGACTTAACAATCACTCTAAGCATCAAGTATCAGCACTTGCTAATGTAAAAGTTAAAACCAGACATTATGCATGTGCTAATAGAGGAACACACCACCACCGACAGGGCGGGTCACGTCTGATCACGTCCCTGGTCTCACATCCGGCTGCCGACCGCAGGGAACAAACACGAAGGTGCAGGACGGTTGAGTACACCATGGTGTCCAAGTCAGCAAACCCAGGTTGTGCTGAACTATGCCAGCTGGAGGCAGAAGTACAAATTCTTCCTCAGACAGATTATAAGGAAAGAAAGGGATTGATGGGGAATCTGTAGATTAAAAGAGACTTAAAAGACATCAAATTTTAAGATAGGCCAGACTAAACGACAGTGTCTAAGAATGCACTTGGAGCTGATAAAACCACAGACAAACTGGTTATTACAGAAATCAGGACGGTGGATACATTTGGAGCACGGGAGAGGCTGGCGATAACTTCTGGGGCTGGGGAGATGCCCCGTCTCTCGACCTGGCTGATGGCCGCAGGGGTTCAGCTTGTAATTCCCTAAGCCACGTCTGTTGTGTCTGTTTCCTACATCTGAGTTTGATTTCACACTGCTGAGGTCTAGCGTGGTTAAGCACAGATCATGTGCGTTAAGCTAATACTGCATTAAATTTACTGCTGCCGGAGCAGGAGAGATCGACGCCAGACAGGTGCATTTACGCTTTCAGCAAACCTTCCCCAGTGTGTTCCTAAGGTAACTAAGCGTTAGACATTATTTCTCACAAGACTTTCTGTCACAGAGGTATTTCTAGCATGATTTATTTACTGCAGCTTAATAACTGGAAAAGTCATGGGTGCTGACCTCAAACGGGTCTAAATTTTAATCCCAAATCTACTTCTTTTTAGCTTTGTGACTCAGCCTTTCTGATTTTTAGTTTCCTTCCTGAAAAATGGGAGTAAGTGCTGAATATTGTTGTTTATAAATTTGGAAATATCTTCTATATGGTATCCAGACATACAGTTCAGGTACTCAAGAAATATTCTCTTCTATTTTGGTTACAGAAATTCCTTTTATAAACCTAATATTCACTTTAACAAAGTAACCCCAAAATACTGACTCTTCCCAACAGTATAACAAAGGAAATGTCAGGTCTTTGGTTCAGGTTAATTCATCTTAACATTTTTACTCCAATTTCCATGATTGTTTTATAAGTATTTTGAACCAAAAAAAAAAAATTACAGTTATTTTTCATGACGGAGTCCTACGCCCACCATGACAGACATGTGAAAATGAGCTGGATTCCTGGAGCCACTGACAGAGGACGAGGCCGCCAGGAGACGACGGCTCAAGGTGACCCAGGGAGTCTCCGATGGAAGCCAGCCCAGGTGCTGAAGGAGCACGAGACGCTGAACAGGGAGGATCTGCTCCTTCCCCTCCGGCCCCTTTGTCCAGAGAGCCTCCCCCTCCCCCGCAGGCTCTGAGCACCGGGCCCTCCCCAGCTAGATGTGAGTCTGTGTCGCATCCGCAAGCACCACCTTCTGCAGCTTTTAAAAGGCGTCTGAGTCACTGCCGCTCACGGAAACCTCGTCTCCCGACTTCCACCTGCCGGGTGAACACGGCCAGTTAGAGTCACATCTCCAAGGTTATAGAACAATATTTGAAAACATCTTTGTTTGTTTGTTTGTTTTTTATTATTATTCCAAGGTATTGTGAGGGTACAAACATTCTAGTTACACTTTATGTCTTTGCCTCACCCAAATGCAGGTTAAAGGCGTGCCCTTCCCTCCCTTTAGTGCTCCCCGTGTCCTTTAGTTGTAGATTTGCCC
>CAUYSK010035344.1:0-28759 GCA_963575035.1 Avahi laniger | reverse complement strand
ATTTTTAGTAGAGACGGAGTCTCGCTCTTGCTCAGCCTGGTTTTGAACTCCTGAGCTCAAACAATCCGCCAGCCTTAGCCTCCCAGAGAGCTAGGATTACAGGTGTGAGCCACCGCGCCCGGCCCAAAGCTTTCTTTAAAAGAGTAACACTAGGGAGCAGGGAAAAAAAAAATGAGTAACACTATTCCATGCAGCTGCAAGATTCATTGATTTGTCCAATTGTTTCCTAATAGTTTTATTACATTAGTTGAATTTTAGTGAAAGCCTAAAGTATTTTCTCTATGCTCCATATTTTTTTATAGACTTTATTTTGTTTAAATGTTGAGGAGGTTTTTGTTGTTTTTATTTTGTTTTTTGGTTTTTTTGGTTTTTTTTTTTGAGACAGAGTCTTACTCTGTTGTCCTGGCTATAGTGATTGCTGTGGCATCAGCCTAGCTCACAGCAAACTCAGACTACTGGGCTCAGGCGATCCTCCTGCCTCAGCCTCCCGAGCAGCTGGGACTACAGGCATGCGCCACCATGCCTGGCTAATTTTTTCTATATATTTTTAGCTGTCCAATTAATTTCTTTATATTTTTAGTAGAGACAGGGTCTCGCCCTTGCTCAGGCTGATTTCGAACTCCTGAGCTCAAACAATCCGCCCGCCTCGGCCTCCCACAATGCTAGGATTACAGGTGTGAGCCACCGCACCCGGCCCACACTGATGATTTTGTTAATCAGTGTTGCTTGGTAGCTGCTCTTGCTATTTCAGATCCTCTTTAATAAGAATTAAAGAAGCTTTTCATGTTTTCTACATTTTTTTCTAGTGCAGTTTGTGTGTGTGAAGATACAGTATGAAGATAGTTGTAGAATTAATTTTAAAATGAGGGGTTTGGTAGACTGCTAATTACATTACTCAGGTTTCTTGCATGTTGTATTGATCCTGCTGGTAGCTTTGAATGCATTTAAATGATACTTAAGGAATATAATTTAAGTGATACAGAATCTCTATTTCTCTAGTTCTATTTGTGGGTGATTAGAACTTGAGAACTTTGTACTCAGCTACATCATCTTAACCCTTTGTAGCGTCACATTTACTGACCTATGTTTTCTTTCACCTTTTGTCACAATTTGATTTAAAGTTTTTCAATTGCTGTGACATTTTGATTGATGATATTGTAATATTACTATTTTCCTGAAACCTGTTAGAGAAAATTTCTCAGATTACTAGTAAAAACTTGTTCCTTAAGAAACTGTTTTTTTGGCTTGGCACGGTGGCTGAGGCCTATAATCCTAGCACTTTGGGAGGCTGAGGCAGGAGGATTACTTGAGCTCAGAAGTTGGAGGCTGCAGTGAGCTATGGTGATGTCACTGCACTCCAGCCTGGGAAACAGAGTGAGACCCCGTCTCAAAAAAAAAAGAGAAACTGTTTTTTTTCAAGAGTAAAATAAGAGTTATGTAAATTACTCATTTTCTTCTTTTTCTTGCTTTTTGGGAGGTATAGTGAAAAATAATGTGTTTAATTACAATGAATATATTGACTCCCTCTCCCACCATTTTCCACCTCTAAATTTTCTTAATAATTTGGGATGTTTTATTTCTGTATGCTGCCTCACAGCCTTTTGGTGGGAGGGAAAAAGTGTGATTGTAGCAAAATTTTCATCCCAACTTTTTAAGAAATAATCTTAGTACTAATTTTTTTTTTGATCAAAGTCTCAGGCAGTATAAAACTTCCTAGTGAAATTATATATATTAAGACAATAGTTTTAAAAATACACACCAGCTGCTACCTCTGGGAAATGGGATTAAAATGGGGTTGGAAAGGTAAATGGAAACTTTCATTTCTTATTTGGTGTATTTCTGCTCTGTTAACATTTTTATATGATTATGCTATTTTAAAATTTAAAATACAGAGAAAAAATTTAAATTCAAATAGAAATGGTCATTTCCAGAAGTAGAGTACCATGTATGTATACTAAATATTTCTGATAATTAAATTGTTAAAGAGAAGTGAGTTTCCAAGTCCAGCGTCCATAGTTTGAGCAGTGTTGTTTGTGCAACATGTAGTGGAGCGTTGTCTTGCAAGAGGGTTGGCCTGTCTCTATTGACCAATCTTGGCTCTTAATCTCAAGCATCCTCATCATTTCGTCCAATTAGTTGCAGTAGACATCTGCTGTAATCGATTGACCAGGTTTCATGAAACTATGGTGGATAATATCAGTGCTGGACCAGCAAACAGACACCGTTAGCTTTTTGTGATGAATATTTGGTTTTGGACTGTGTTTCGGCACTTCATCGTTATCCAATCATTGTGCCGAACGTTTGCAATCATCAAAAGGATCCATTTCTCATCACATGGAACAATACAGTGTAGAAATGGTTCACCTTTATGTCGTGACAGCAAAGAAAGGCAAGCTTTGAGACAATTTCTCTTCCGATGTTCGTTTAATTCATGTGGAATCCATCTGTTCAGCTTTTTTATCTTGTCCATTTGTTTCAAACGTTCCAATATTGTTGGAATAGTAACATCAAACCTTGCTGCTAATTCATGCATAGGTTGAGATGGATTCACTTCCACTACAGCTTTCAGCTTATCATTATCCGCCTTGGTCTCAGGTCACCCACATGGCTCATTTTCAAGAATAAAATCACCAAAACAGAACTTCTCAAACCATCGTACTGTGGATTCATTAGCCACATCCTTCCCAAACACTGCATTGATATTTCGAACTGTATGAGCTGCATTGGTTCCATGATGGAACTCATATTCAGAAATGACACGAATTTTTGACTTATCCATGGTTTCACAAAAATTGCTCTAGAGAAAAAAATTTGAAAGATAATCACAGGCCAAACCATGTGTTTGAAAGAATGCGGATGTACCTTCACAATAAAAATAAAACAAGAAGTGTCAAAGTGAAATGTCATAAATACCAACTATCAAAATTAGTACTTAAGGAAATTGGACATTTCTTACTTAATAACCTAATAAAACTTTGCAAAACACGTTGAAACACTTTGTGAACTAAACTGCTATACTGTCAGCTTAGCGTACATTTCTGCAGTCTGTTAATTCTCAGATCTTTAGGATTTGCTTGTATCTATTTACTTGTTTACTTGTCAGACTATCTGATAGCTCTTTTTATTTAATTTACTAATTTACTACGTGCCAGGCAGTGTGCTTACACTTTAACACTCTATCTCACGTAATTCAATTATAAGAGGAAAGTATTGTCCCTGTTCTATTGATGAAGAAACTGAGGCTTTGACAACATAACTAAGGTCACAGAGCAGGTACAGCAAGTAGTGAAGGCAGGATTGTGACCATCTCAGCTTTGACTATGAATCAGTCCTATGTTCTTAACTACTAAATTGTATTTTTGTCTTTGGCTAGGTAATAGGTAGATGGGAAGTAGTGAGGTGGAAGGAAATAGAAATGACATGCTACCTGGAGATCCTCCTGGTAGTCTGAAATCTTGGCAATTTACCCCTTCTGATCCTGTTTTAAAGGTTACGTTAATTCTGTGTACTGTGGGAGTAGGTACAGCAGTTAAGTAGAATGGCTGCTGATAGAGGATGAAGCAGAGCTGTGACAGAGTCTGGGTGGATGTGTGTTTCTTCATGCAGTATTTAAGAATATGCAAGGTACCATTATTTTTGCTGGATACACAAAATGTATGAAGAGCAGAGAAGCTGATTTCAGGAACACTGTGTTATTCCTCTATTTTCTTTTCTTTCTTTCTTTTTTTTTTTTAAACATAATTGGTCTTGTTTGGCAACTATTCTTATGAATTTCCGTGGTACCACCATCTGTTGGAACTCAGTGTAATTTACTCATTTAGAGGCTTTGAAAAAAATCATTTCCTTGTTTAAGATTTAAAATTCAACTTTAGAGGAAAAAGATTATATAAATGTAGTATTACAGTAGTAGGTGAGGGTACAATTTCTGGTTACTCTTGTGTAAGAATGCCTTTCAAATATATAAGCAGAACATGTCATAAAAAATTATAATTCTCATAGCTATTGTTGAACAGGGTTTTCTTCTTCATGCAATGCTGGAACTCAATTTTCTGTTTCCCACTCATTGTGTACCTAATTTGGATTCCATTATTTCTGGGTAACATGTACACCTCTGTTACAAATTCTCATTATCTTTCGATATCTTATAACCATGTTTATCATCTTAGAGTCATTCTTTATTTATAATCATTTATTCGGAACTCCAAGTATGCATTCTTATAAAAATAACTTGATGAATTATACTTATTTTACCAGAAGATCTCACAAAAACCATTTATATTTATAATAAAACTGAATTCATTCATACCATTTATTTATTCAGTTTATTTAAGGAGCTGCTGTAATATCCTTTGTACTGTCTGTCGTGATAACAAAGAGTTCGTGTCCTTTAATATCTCACTTTCTAGCAGAGGGTTATGGGAAATAAACCAAATTATTAATATAATGCATATGTTTTAGGAGTACAGAGGCACCAAACTGTACTACACTTAAGCTGAGTTTTGAAGGATGGAGGAATTTACTGCGTGAGGGGAGTGCAGGCTGTGTCATAAGGTATTTCCGTGGGAATATGAGCTGATGTTAAAAGGGGGTGCGAGAGCATGATACCCTTAGGGAAAAGCAAGGGGCTCGGTTTAGCTGCCTATTGAGGCGTGTTGAGAAACAAGATCACGGTTAGACGGGGGCAGGGCGTGAAAGACTTTTTATGCTACACCGAGTGTGTGTGTTATCCTGGAAGTGATAAGGAACTACCTGGTGTAGGGTTTTAAACCAGATAGGATGTCAGCAGATTTGTGTTTCAGAAAGTTACTCTGGTGGTGGTGTGGAAGAGATACCACTTAAGAGGCTGTTGAGATCAGCTGGGGGCCTGACCTGAGGTAGAGGCCATGAAGATGTAGAAGTGGGGTTACGTGGGAGAGGCCTTTGAAAGGTAGAATCGAAATGAAGTTTTGATTCATCGAGAGTTGGGAGGAGAACCTAGAAGAGGTTGGCAAAAAATATTCTATCCCTTTTCAACTCTAATTAATTAATTGGTAGTCAACTATTAGAAGGTGGGAGAAACTAGCTCTTTGGTTTCACTATTCTGAGAACCTTGAGGTCTAGATGTTCCCTACCTCATTCTCTGTTGCTCTTAGTGTTTTTTAACTTTGACATATTTACCTAATAATGGTAAAAAACCAAAACAGATAAAGAAACAGCTTTATAGTATAAAAATCTTGAGCTGATATTCTTGAACTTCTTATTTTTGATGAGAAAGGTAAAGGTTGCAAAGTCTCATCCTAAGCTTCTTTTCTTCATGGTACCTGTTGACAAAGACAGAGTTGTATTTAAGTGAAAGTGGGTCTTTGTGTGTAGAGAGAAATGAAATAAGATTGATATGTATTTTGGTGGAATATTCTATTTTTTGGTTTGTTATGTTACATATTTACTATGAAGACTGGTGGACATTCATTTAATAGATATTTATTCAGTTCCTACGGTATACTCTGGGATAAGTATTGGTGATCAAGTAGATGATTAGATTGTTTGCTAATCAGCCCACCTGGGAAACTGAAAACCTGCAGGGAGGGAGAATCACAGCACAGTGATGGAAGGTGGTTGGAACCACTCCATCGTATAGAATTAGTGCCCTAGGGAGAAGTCTGTGAGCTCCTCTGCTCAGATCCTGGAGCTGCTCAATTTCTGTGCTTTTTTGAGCTTGGTGCTTCAGCTCTTCCTTAGATTCTGTGAACTACTTCAGCATCTCCTTATTGAATCCCAATTATTGCTTATATTAGCAGAGCTAATTCAATAGTGTGGTTCTGTTGCTTGCCATTAAAAGAAGTGTAGCTAACATTAAATTTTAAAAAAGCCACCTTTTGACCTTCTGAACACAATTGAGGACAGACTTAGCTGTAGAGATTTTTTGGGGGGGGGGCAGTTATATATATATATATATATATATATATTTGAGATAAGAGTCTCTCACACTATTGCCCAGGCTGGAGAGCAGTGGCACAATCATAGCTCACTGCAGCTTTGAACTCCTGGGCTCAAGGCATCCTCCCAGGTAGCTGGGATTATAGGCACGAGCCACCATACCTGGTGAAGTATAGTTTTAGAGCTGAAAGAGACCTTAGCAATCATCTGGTCTCATGTTTTGAAATTCTTTTGATTGTGACCCACAGTTAGAAATACATTTTACTACAAGAGCCACACCTGGTTTACCTAGCTAGTTGCACATATATTAACAGAAACAAAAGTACTAGCCTTGTAACTTGATATTTTTTTTCTATTCTATTTGGAAAAAATATGGGTTGTGACCAACTAAATTGACTTTATGCATGACCCATGAATGGGTTATAAAACCTACATTTAAAAAATATGAATTCAGTTACCTTGCTTCATTTTTCAGGGAAGAGTGGTAAAATGACAGTGTTGGAAGTAGAAACTAAATACCATACCCAGATTTTTCTTTAAAAATGTATTTTCATTTACAAATTACCATCAGCTTCTGTCTCTTTGAAAAGAGCTATGGGGATAGAGTTTGTATGTGGACTCGCTTCCTTAAAAGTTACCTAATCTCTATGGTGTACTGCTGCCAGGTTAATTTTCCTGAAATAGCGCGTTGATTATCATTTCGCAAATCAAAAACTTTTAATTGTTTTATTTGACTTGACATGCAGTATACACTTTGGTTTCAGATGCTTGCTCTTTTAAATTCGTCCTATTTTCAGAGCTAGCAACTAAAGTATGAGGGAAGAAATTGCGGCAGATTTTGTCTGTAAAATAGATAATTCACTTTGAATAATGAAAGTTTTATATTCTTTTTGTTTGTAGTCTCATGTTCATAAGAGAAAATTCAAAGTAGCAAAAGCCTAAGGTATTTAGGAAGTTGTCTGATATTACAGACCTGCCAGCAATAATTTTGGATAATTATTGAGATAAGTATATATTAACTAGGACTATTCATCTTTTAAAAAGAGAAAAAGGATAACTGTACATTCATTGTAGGTTAATAAACTTGAATAGATGGTACATTTTAAGGTGATTTAACTCCAGTGTCTGGGGCCTGGCCTATTCTGGAGTAATAATATTCTTCTAGTTTAAATATCAAAAATAAAAAAAAAAACAACCAAAATACACAAATAATTGCAACACAAAGATTGAGGTGTTTTAAGGTTTGGTATAAAAATACAGACTGTTCTTCTGATTTGCACAGTCCAGTGCTGTAGAACAGTGGACAGTCACAGCAGTCGTCTGTAGCCATCGCACCCCCGGTCCGTGTTGAGCAGATTGATTGACCCATCCCTGTGATACTGAACCATTTTTGCAGTTAAGTAGATTACAGCAGTGAAGCAAATTGTTTTTAATTAATATCAGTGATGTGATTTAATAAAAGAAAACATGTGATCATAAAAAAAAAACCTCTAAAAACTATTCCATTTGGATGTTTGCTTGTTGTCAGGCACCTGAATAAATGAGCTTCTGTAATAGGGAAAAAAAAAAAAAACCTTTGCAATGCTCAGATTCCTTCTGAGCCTGTACTGTTCTGTGTGTGAAAAGAGTGTTAGAGTAAGCTGTGCTGCCAAGTGAGCTGTGTTACAGAGCTGTCCCAGAGGTCTGGTCTTTTTAGGAAGTTCTTTTGATATACCTACAGATGTCAGAATACTGATTATTGTTTTCCTGAAGCTTTTAAAATGTTAGTTTGTGGTAAGCAAACAACTAAACAAATTTAAAAAAAGATAACTTTAGAGAGGAGTGAAAACTATGAATAAAAGCAGGATAATATGATAAAGTGATCTGAAGGAATTATGTGTTACTTTATTATAGTTAGAATGGTTAGAGGCATCCTTACACAGGAGATTTTATGATATTTGAGCAGATTTCTAAAAGATGGTGCGGAGCCAGTTGGGCAAGATGAGGGGGAAGAGCAGTGCTGAGAGAGGGAATAAATACAAAGGCCTTGAGTCGGCAGATAATTCACAAAATAAATAAAATTCATGTCTGGATGAAAAGGTCCTGCAAAGAATTTCCTGAAGAGAACATATTCAGGAATTTGAAATTTTAGAGCCACGTTTATTTACCTTATAATTTGTATGATATGAAGTACTTGATTAATTCAGTAAGTACTTGTTGGTAATGGGTGTAGTTCTGAGAAGACAGACTGCGCCCCTGCCTTCGCGAAGCTGGTATTTTAGTAGCAAAGGTGAACAATGAACAATTAAGTGAGTTGTAACCATTTCAGAAAATGGTAAATGCTGAGAAGAAAATAAATTGGTAAGTGGCTACCAGGAGGAAAACACGCTGTCTTCTTAGGAGGTGGTCAGGGAAGACCTATCTAGAGAGTTGAAATTTGAACTGATACCTAAATGCCAAAAAGGAACCAGCAAGTGATGATCTGGGAAAAGAACATTCTAGGCAAAAGAAACAGCAAGGCCCTGATTGTAGGAGTGTGGTATGTTTCAGGAACTGATAGAAGGCTACTCAGTTTGGTCATGAGCAAGACTGGTATGGAGAGTGATATGGCATCTGGTTAGAGAAAACAATTGTAGCCACAGCAGGTGGAGCTCTGTAGGCCACGATTAAAAGTTCACATTTTATTTTGATTGTGCAAGGAAGTCATGGAGAATTTTAAACAGGGCAATGAGTTGATCTGGTTTACTTTTTTAAAGTTCCTTCAGGTTGCTTTGTAGACAGTGGCTATAGGGGATAAAGGTGAGAATGGGGAGGGGGTAAGGCATCTGGGGAGTCAGGATGTATTTTGGGCATAAGTTTGAAATGCCCTCTAGATACCAAGCAAGCAGTTGGATATGAGTCTGAAATGCAGACGTCCTCTGTAGCGATTTAAATTTGGGATTCATCAACATTTAGAGCCCATGGGACTGAATGAAAGCACTTAGGAAGAGCATGTGGATAGAGAATCACTAAATGCCATTATGGTCATTTTAGTATAATAGAATTGCTTCATTTTTCATAAATGTCAGTATTTTAATACAGTAATATTACAGTAAAACAAAATGATTTAGAAAAAGACTAAATGACAAGTATGTAGCCTTTAGTAAGTACAGAGTGCTATACCAATATAAAATCACTACTCACATGATAAAGCAGGGAGCAACACGATTAATAATCCGGATGAGGACATTTAAAAGCTTCTTTCTTATACCAAAAAGTTTTGCCAAGCTCATTCTTTTAATTAAAAAAGTTAGTTGTCCTAGGAGTTGAAAATGCATAGATTTAGGTGTTATAATCATAGTATTTGGTCAGGGAGCTCAGGAACGGTCAATTGTTATTTGACCCAGCCTTCAGGTTGCTTTGTGGAGAAATCCTGGAGAGAGATCTATGCAAAGAAAAGGCAAAGGAAGACAAAACATTTAGTGTTAGCTCAGGTTTTGTTCCAACTCTTGATGCAGAAATCTGGTAAGCTAAACCAGACCAAGTAAAAGGGCTCTTTTTGTCCTAAGCTGGATTGGCCTAGAACCAAGTAGTCATAAGATGTCCTTTATTTTCCTATAACAGCCAAACGTGGAACTTCTTATTTTAATAGAGTCAATGGTCATCCTGCCTGATTCAGAGGGAAAAGAACCTGAGGGTAAGAGAGAGAGAAATCTGGGCAGGGTTGCATGTAGGGAAGAGAGGAGAAGATAGAGAACTGGTCATGGGTGGATAAAGTGGGGAGAAGTTGGGTGAGAAAAAGGAAGAGAGAGGGGCAGTGAGAAAGGAAGGAAAGGAAGGTGCTGGAATGGGGAGGAGAAGACAGTTTCCAGGCAGGTGCTGGCTCAAGGCCCTTTACTTGGAAGATCTTTAAAGAAGAGAGAGAACTCAGAATTTTTCAGAGCTTCTCTTAATGTCTTATTTATTTGTCATAAGGAAGAGAGAACGAGAGAGGGATGACCAGCCTTTCTTCCTGAGAGGTCAGGTCCTGGGCTCATGATATTACAGCCACATGGGCAGATGGCAAAGAAGAGGTCACTCAGTGCTGACCTTTAACTTCCTAGAATATACCAACCCTACAAAACGTGGGGCCCAGTGTGTGTTTTAGAGTCTGTTTCTTATTGGTGTTTCTCTTTCCTAGGCATGGAGTAATTCCTAGGGTGGGGTGAATAGAAGAGAGAAAGTATTTCCTTCCCCTTGAGCCAGACTGGTGATGAAAAGGATTTAGATTTTTGGTTTTTTGTCTGTATGATAAAGCTTCTTCAGAAAAATACAAAATTATTTGAAGGAAGTATGGTGGAAGATCTTGTGTAATGATCTGAAAAATAGTGGAATACTGCATTTATCTCTATTAAGCCTTTTTTTCCTCCCTGATAAATGAGAGAAAAATGGTACTGATACACTAAAAAGTACTAAACAACTTTTATCTCTTTAAACTTTATTTTTTTAATGTCTAGAAGTCACTTTTAGAAAAAGTGGATGCCTGTAGATTTTAGCTTGGTTTTTTTTGTTTGTTGGTTTTGATTTTTGAGACAGGATCTTACTATGTTGCCCAAGGCTGGTCTGTAACTCCTGGGCTCAAGGGATCCTCCTGCCTTAGCCTCCCAAGTAGCTGGAACTACAGGTGAACACCATCATGCCCTCAGCTTATTTTTATGTAATGGAATCAAGGTGAAATTCCTCAAATCAAGTTTTTTTTTTTTTTTTTGGCCACAAGAGTCTTGCTGTATTGCCTGGGCTAGAGTACAGTTGTGTCATCATAGCTCACTGCACCTCAAACTCCTGGGCTCAAGCGATACTCCTTGCCTCAGCCTCCCAAGTAGGTGGGACTACAGGTGCGCACCACCATGCCCGGCTAATTTTTTCTATTTTTAGTGGAGACATGGGTCCTGCTCTTATTCAGCCTGGTCTTGACCTCCAGACCTAAAGCGATCCTCCCGCCTCGGTCTCCCAGAGTGCTAGGACTACAAGCATGAGCCACCATGCCTGGCTACAAATCAGGTTTTTAATAGGAAAATTAAAGTGTACTTTACAGTTGTTCCACCAGCCAAGGCTAACCAAAAGTGTATATTTTATATAGGACCAGTTCCACGAAGACAGGGCCATGTTAGTCATGTTTGTCTTTGTACCCAGTGTCTGGCTCAGAGATGATGTTGAATCAGTGAATGAATAAAAGATATTAGTGACTATTTTAGTTAAGAATTAAATATATTTTGAAGGAGAAGAAAGTCATTCAGAATTATTACTAAGAAAGTGGTGGAAGTTCTTCGTTTTTGCCCCTACAGATTTGAATAGAGTGAACTGTAATTATTGAAATGCATATTTATTGAGCTTCAAGAATTAGATGTTCTGGGGAAAGCTTCTGAACTGGAGTTTATAAGAGAATCTAATTAAATTATTAGATTGTTAGTCTTCTACTTTATCATCTTAACATGTAAGTACCTGTCTCCTTTCAAATACTCATGGGAAAAAAGAATGTGGACTTTCAGTTTCAGTTAGCCAATGGTCATTTATCTTTCCTTTCTACCTTTGCTTTTTGTGTATATCTGTGTTGTTTAAATTTTAACAATTAATACTGTTTAATATATAATACCTGCATTTTTGCCCCTTTGTTTTCATGAAGTGAAGCATGGTGAGATGTAAATACTATAAATCTATTAATACCAAGGATGTGTTTTAGAAACTAAATGCAATTTCAGTAGATTTTAGTTTGTTCATTACAGAGTTGCATTGGTTGATCTAGAAGTCTTTTAATTATATAAGTTAATTCAGAATTTTAATTTGCATTGGCTTAAAGCCATTTGTGCAAGAGCCAATAAAATCCAGAGAGTAGCTGGTGACATATTTGTTAGCAAATTGGTAAATTAGGCAGAAAGACCTGAGGTGGAGTCAGGGCTGGAGGAGCCATGGGAAGCCATGGAGTTAAGGGTAAGGAGGGTGCCTGGGAAAGCTTCATAATCATCTTTCCATATTAATGGATATAGATCCACACTATCATTTTTGAAGGCTGCACAATATTCTGTGATATGAAAATACTACAGTTTATTTGGCCAGTCCCTTGTTGGTGGATGTTTAGGATCTCCCCATGCCAAAAGGTTTTTAATCACAACAATGACATGATCAGAGTTCCATTTTTAAAAGATAAAAATAGACTCTGTAACCTAGACTAAGCAAATTGGGTATATATTAATATTCGAGTAACCTTTATTGAAATAGGAAAAAGAGGAGAGGAGGGAATTGGAGTGGGGAAAATGGCAATGGTATAGTGCACAGATAATAAATTCAGTCTGGGACAGGTTAAATTTAAGATGCCTTCAGGACACCCAGAAAGAGAATACCCAGTGAGATGTGGCTGGAGATAGAGATTGGGGAATCACCTGAATAGTAATGGTTAGTTGAAGCCACGGAAGTTGGGATGCTCAGGGAGGGCGTGTTTTAAAGTGAAAAAGAGAAGGCCAGGGATAGAACTGTTAGAGGCACAAATACTTAAGCAATGCACAGAAAATACTGTGGAGAACAGTCAAAGGTAGAGGATGTAAAGAACTGAATAACTATCAGTAGTATCAGAATCTTCTTGTTCTATGTAAGACCCATTTTTTTTTTGACCTTTTTTCCATTTTGCTAATTGATTTTGTACCTTAGATGGGGAAAATATTTTAACAATCTGTTTAGTAACTATAGAACATTATATATTAGGAGTGAGCTCATTTTTTGTAATTTTGAAATAAAAATTTTTTTTTAATTTTAAATGATAAGACAGACAAGTTCAGAAATTCTTTGGATATTTTGACATTTTATCAGTTATAATACTATGCATCGGTAGCATTTGTCTATAATAAGCCTTTCCATTAATAGTTTATGCCATGCCATCAGTCTCTATGTAACTAAAAGAATATAAGAATATTACTGGAGAAAGGCTGAAAATGCAAAGAAACCCATTTTTTTAGTCTTTTTGTTAAACAGCGTTATTATTGATAAATATTAGCATTATTTATTCAGTTAATATGTACAATTAGAAATTAGGTCAATAGTTAATGATTCATTACAAATTAGTATTTTAAAGGATTTATATATGATATGGTCTGCCAAAATTAAAGACAGTGTTTTATGTGGGCAGTACTTGTCAACTATTTGAAAAATCAGTAGTAGTAAGGTGTTACCAACTGAGAGAGTTAAAAAAAAAATAACTCGATAGTCTTTTGGATCCCATTATGTATTTCTGCATCTTAGAGTTAACAGAGTGGAGATTTGATAGTTTTTTTTGTGAGTAGGAGCATTTCTTGGGCATTATGTCATGCTCAGAGTTCATTTTTTGCTTAATTTGGGGACAAGGAAAACAACTGCTTTGTGGCTAAACAGCATCCATTCTAGCATACTGGTTCATGTATTCACACTCCTTTGTAGTAAGCATAAGTTCTTATTCCTCCTAGATCTACAACTCTGCTTTTCTTATAGCTATAGCTTTCTGGGCTCTGGCCAGTGTCTATGTGTACAGGCCATGAGGCTGTGAGTTAGGTAAAGTTTCGATCTCTTAATTCCACCTCTAGGGCACATTAGTCTGGGAATCGCTTGCCAGCAGGCATTGGTCTGGAAGGAAATGGGTGACTTCTAGATACTTTGCAGATTGGAAGAAAGGTATTCATTCTTCTTACTGTGCTGTTTGGGTATCTGCCATAGATAGTTACGCTTAAATTTGGTGAAACTCCCTGCTGTTATTCAACTGTAAACTGGCTGGCTAGTTACCAAGGGGGATGTCATGACCTTCCTTTTTCTCTTTCTCATGCACAGTGCTTGGGAAAGGGAGCCTGACGGGGTGGTAGAGGCAACCCTTGTGTGTTTCAGTTTCTTTTTTCTTCTGATAAAACTAGTGCTGTCCGGCACATTTTTTATACACACCCAGCTGAAAGAAATTTGCTGACAAACTTTTTTCAGGGATCCTTTTCAGTGTTAACTGGAACTTTTGCTGATAGTGATTTTTATATGATAAAGTATATTTCGGTGAATTTTATGTAACTTGTTTTAGATTTTGAGATTTGAAGCACAGTTTTTGGCTCAGGATCAAATATGCCTGGAAAACGTTCAAATCTGGAAAGCCATGAAACACAACATACTTTGAAGTACAACATATGTGACTGGTTAAAATATACTAGGAAGGTCATATTGGTTAGCAAATGAAAGAACACAGCTATCATTTTACATTGTTGGCGTGAGGGAGCAGCAATTACGTCGAGTGGTGGTGGACAAGCCTGAGCTGCCATATATAAACCGTCATAAAAATAAATCTTGCCCAGGTCACTACGGTTAGGACATTTGGAAAATACATATGTTCTGTACCTAAATCTTATTTGTTGGATATAATCATCTGCGTTAGTGGGTTTTTCATAAAGCCCATATTTTATGATCTTGATGGTTATTGTTTTTTCCAGCTCATCTGCCTTTGGTTCATTGGCAACTCCATTATTAGTTGGTGAGGCACATGAAGGGTGATACTATAGAAGTCTCCTAATTTAATTCCTTAAAGTTTAATTAATATAACATCTGTTTGGGGAAAATATAAAATAAGTGATTATGATAAAGTTTAAAAATTATCTTTAGATTTTATTTATTATGTTATAAAACTGTTTTGTAGGCTAATCTCATAGCCATATAGTATATAATGCCTTAAGTAAAAAAATACAATATAGATCTTTATATTACTGAGAAATTTGTAGAGCACTTTGATATACATCTGTTTGATGTCTCCTGTGGTGAGAAATCAAGTATTATCCCACATGTAACAGATGAAGAAGATAAGGCCTGGTGAAATCAATTGACTTCTTAAGGTCAGAGCTTTCTTTTTCAAAATCGACTATTAAGGCATTATTTACATAAAATGAAACATACCTATTTAAAGTAGTTTCATCAGTTTTGACAAATGTATGCACTCGTGTAAATACCTCTCCAGTCAAGATATAGAACATTATCACCCCCAAAATGCCTTTTTTCAGTCAGTCCTCCCCCCACTTCAGGCATCTGTTAATCTCATTTCTGTCACTGCAGATTAGTTTGCCTTTTCTAGAATTTTATACAGATAAAAGCATAATGTGCGAACTCTTTTTTTTCCTGCAAGCACGAAAATGAGGTTTATCGAGGAGAGAAAGAGAGGATTATAGGCAAGAGCAAGATGGAGGTTTACAGAGCATGATACATCGCGACAGATGACGACCGGACGCATTGTCGCAGCAAAGGGAGAGGACGGGGAAGGGGCAGAAAAAAAAGGGCTATGAACCCTTTTTACTGGATTCTTTTGCTCATATTTTTGAGATTCATCCATGTTGTTATGTGTAGTTTATTCCTTTTCATTGCTAAGTAGTATTCTATGAATACCATAACTTGTTTATTTATTCCTTCACCTATTGATGGATGTGGATGTTGTTTCCAGTTTTGGTCATATTATAAACAAAGCAGTTATGAACATCTTTGTGTAGACATGTATTTTCATTTCTCTTGAGTAAATACCTAGGTTTTGAATTGGTACACCATAGGTAAGTGTACGTTTAACTTTTAAGAAGTTGTCTCACAGGTCACTGAGGCTCTGTTCATTTTTTCTTTTCAGGCTTTCTTCTTTTTGTGCTTTGGTTAGATAGCTTTCTTCCCATGTCTTCAAGTTCACCTCTGTGCCTCATCTCCTATTAAGCTCATCCAGTGAATCTTTATTTCTGATAGTCTATTTTTAAGCTCTAGAAATTCCATTTGTTTCTCTTTTTTTATAACTTACATTTCTCTCAATATGTTCATGTTTTATCATATTGGTTTAAAGTTCTTAGTCTGTTTTCTGCTGCTTATAACAGAATACTTGAAGCTAAGTAATTTATAAAGAAAAGGAATTTATTTCTTATAGCTGTGGAGGCTGAGAAGTCCAAGGTTGAGGAGCCACATCTTGTGAGAGCCTTCTTGCTTGTAGGGACTGTGCAAAGAGTCCCAGGGTGGCACAGGGTATCAGATAGCGAGGGGGCTGAGTGCGCTAATGTGCTGGCTTCCCCTTCTTATAAAGCCACCAGTTCCACTCCCATAATACCCCATCAATCCACGAATGGATTAATCCATTCAGGCGGGCAGAGCCCTTGTGATGCAGTCACCTCCTAAAGGTGCCACCTCTCAATACTGCCACTTTAGGAATTAAGTTTCAAGGTAAGTTTTAGAGAGGACAAATACTCAAACAATAGAAGTCTTTGTGTGGTAATTCCATCATCTCCATCATTTCTGATTCTTCTCCTAATTATGAGACATTTTTCTGCTTATGTCTAGTAATTTTCTACTTAATGCTAGCCATTATAACTGTCATGATTTTTTTCCTCCTTTTAAAAAGTTTTGAATTTTGTGAAATTTTTCTTGAACCTATAATTATTTTAAAACTAAACATTAAAAGTTTTGAATTTTGTTTTTGTTGGCACTTAAGTTACTTGCTCTTTTAGTCCATTTGGTTTACTATAGCAAATTACCATAGTCTGGGTAGCATATAAACAACAGAAATTTTTTCTCAGAGGTCTAGAAGCTGAGAAATTCAAGATCAAGGTCCCAGCAGATTTGTTGCCCAGCGAGGGCCTGCTTTCTTGTAAGTGGTGCCTTTGGCTGTGTCCCACATGGTAAAAGGGGCAAGGTAGTTCTCCGGGCCCTCTTATATAAGGCAGCAATCTCAACTGCCCTCATGATCTAATCACCTTCCAAAGGACCTACCTCCTGATACCAGGATCTTGAGAGTTAGGTTTCCAACATAGGTATTTCAGGGAGACACATTCAGATCATAGCACTTGCAAATCAGTTTGAGCTTGATCCTTTTGGGACTTGTTTTTTAGCTTATTAGTGTGGATCTAGAGTCACCTTCACTCTAGGGCTATTTCAAGCCTGCTACTAAGGTCCGACCCTTCCGTAGTTTCTAGTAGATACCCTGCATATTCAGTGTGATCTTTCTCTTGTTGCTGGTTGGAGCCCAAGGAAACTGCGGGAGTTATTCCTCCTATAGCTCCTTGCAGTTGTCCTTTCCCTGATTGTTGTTTAGACCCAGGCTTGTGGAGTCTCACCTTGTTCTTGTGCAGGCTTGTATTCTGCCACCCCATACCGATTTCTCTGCATAGCCGCCTCCTCTCTGGTACTCTGCCCTGCAAGTTTCAGCTGCTTCACCAAATTCCAGTCCTGTCTCTTCAATTTAGTGAGATAGCCATGCAGAGGGTTCCTGCTCTCTTTTTAAATTTTTATTTATTTATTATCATTATTTTTTCTGCCCAGTGTGGTCTGCAGGAACCCTCTTCCTTTCAGTATTCCATGCAGCCCTTGTCGGAAAGCTGAGGTGGCTGTAGGGTCCTCACCTGTTTCCTTTCCCTCAGGGATCGCATCCCCGTGTTGTCTGTGGCCCAGTGTCTGAAAATAGTTGTTTCGTGTGTTTTGTCCGGTTTTTGAGTTGTTTACGGCAGGAAGGCAAGTCTGGTACTAGTTACTGCTTTCGTGGTCAGAGTGGTTGTGTTTCAGATGACAGCAGGTGATAGTTACAGAATTCTAAGTGCAGGCACTGTCCTATGCCATTTACATTTATTGATTTATTTTATCCCTAACAGTTCTTTGAGGTCTGTAGTACTATTTTATAAATGAGGAAAATAAGGTACAGAGATAGTAAATTTACTGACCTGAGTCACAGGGAAGATCACCGGTAGAGCCAAGCTTTGCCCTAGGCAGGGAGACTCCAGAGCCTGCTCACTCAGCCTGTGCTCTGTGTTGCCTCCGTGCCTCGGAGCTTTAGACCTGGGTGAGCTAAACGAGGACACTTTGCGTCAAGTGTGCTTTCTGGAGTGAGATGAGTATGCGAAGAGCGTACAACATAGTAGACAGAAGAGAAACATGAGTGACTCAGCATTACATAGTGGTAACTGCCGTGAAAAAAAAAAAGCATGATTTGTTAGAGAATAATTAGGGTGGGAGGCAGGCACAATCTTTAGGGAAGATCTTTCTGAGGAAATGGTATTGTGGATGGGACTA
This sequence comes from Avahi laniger, assembly GCA_963575035.1. Classification (NCBI taxonomy): domain Eukaryota; kingdom Metazoa; phylum Chordata; class Mammalia; order Primates; family Indriidae; genus Avahi; species Avahi laniger. Next base: position 10,837 of record CAUYSK010035344.1, on the reverse strand, counting down.
GAAAAAAGAAACAAGCTAGGCATGCAGGGAAGTGAGGGCAGAGCCATTCAGTCAGAGGAACCAGCAAGTGCAAAGCTCCTAGGCAGGAACGGGCTTGTCATAATGTAGGAAGAGAAAGCATAGCATGGGGCTAGCGAATTGATTAGATGAACCTGTCTAAGATCCCAGAGGTAGGCAGGGACCACATTGTGTCACATATAATGACTGGTGATAAGTTGTTTTTTTTATTTTGAGACAGAATCTAGCTCTGTCACCCCGGTAGAGTGCCATGGTGTCAGCCTAGCTACAGCAACCTCAAACTCCTGGGCTCAAGCGATCCTCCTGCCTCAGCCTCCCGAGCAGCTGGGACTAAAGGCCTGTAGTGAGAGGGAGAGAGGATATTAAACATTATTATAGAGCGGTGTTCTGTTTTTCCTGTTTCTGTTCTGTTCCCTTCCTGTTTCTCATGTACATGTAAACAGCGGTCCCCAACCTTTTTGACACCAGGACTGGTCTCGAGCAAGACAGCTTTTCCATGGATGGCGACGGGGGCCTTGGGGAAGGGGGAGAGGTAGGGGATGACGCTCAACGCTCAGCTCCATCTCAGATCATGAGACTCTCAGGAGGAGCACGCAACCTGGATCCCTTGCGCGCACAGTTTCACAGTCTGCAGTGGGGTCCCTGCTCCTGTGCAGGTCTGACGCCGTTGCTGATCTGATGAGGGTGTGTGTGTGGAGGGGAACGGGGCTCGGGCAGTGAGGCTAGCCGTGGGGAGTGGCTGTGGGTGCAGGAGGGGCTCTGCACACTTGCCGGCCCACCCCTCACCTCCTGCTGTGTGGCCCAGTTCCTGGCAGGCCACAGACCACGGCATATAAATATATCAATATATATATACACACACACATACATATCTCATTAATATAGTATGGTGTCCTGATTTTTCCACCCAGTTTTATATTATACACATTTCCCCTATCAATAAATAGTTTAATATATCATAAATTACTCATTATGGTTGGATGTTTACATGTTTCCTTTTTGCTGTATAGTGCTATAATGATTATTTTCATTCATATATCTCTTTTCCCCTCTATCATACACCTGTAGAACAAATTGCCAAGAGAAGGAGTCTTAAGAGTATATGAATGAGGCCGGGCGTGGTGGCTCACACTTGTAATCCTAGCACTCTGGGAGGCCGAGGCGGGTGGATCGTTTGTGCTCAGGAGTTCGAGACCAGCCTGAGCAAGAGCGAGACCCCATCTCTACTAAAAATAGAAAGAAATTACTTGAACAACTAAAAATCTATATAGAAAAAATTAGCCGGGCATGGTGGCGCATGCCTGTAGTCCCAGCTACTCGGGAGGTCGAGGCAGGAGGATCGCTTGAGCCCAGGAGTTTGAGGTTGCTGTGAGCTGGGCTGACGCCACGGCACTCACTCTAGCCCGGGCAAAAGAGTGAGACTCCGTCTCAAAAAAAAAAAAAAAAAAAAAAAAAAAGTACATGAATGGTTTTATGGCTCTTGAAATGTTTTCCCACATTTTTGTCCCAAAGCGTTGTGCTTTTTAATGCTATTAAATACTAACTTACTAAAAGCTTTCACCCATAAAACACTGTCTAGGAATAAAGGTGTGAAAAGACAGGATTCCTGCTCTTTAGGGCTACTACAGAGGATGTATAAAGATAAATGACTTTAGTGAAAGGATATGGCACTTTGAGTCTGAAGGAAGAACTGGATTATCTTACAGTACCAGTCTGGAAAAGACTTCTTAGAGGGGGTAGAATGTGACAATATCATTTTAATTTGAAATACTGGTGTTTATTTTTTTCTTGCACATTATGTCTCTATCATTTCCAAAATGTGTTTTTTCCCCTTTGTAACTAAATGATTTAACTCCTGCCCAACCACAACATACAGTAGAAAGAACACGTAAGTTTGGATAAACTGCTTGATTGTCTGAACTTCAGTTTCCTTACATATAAAATGTAAATGATACTTTCTTCAGAGAGTTCTGAGGATTATAGAAGATTTATTTTATCTATTATCTCTAACCTTATTTCAAAAAATATTTGAAATGAAAGAGTTCATTAACAAAGCACTTAGGACAGTATCTGGCACATAAGTTAGACTTAATAAGTAGGAATCACCATTGATTTTACGATTGCCAAAATTAAGCATTTTGCTTCAGACAAAGCATCTCCCTTGCTATAAATACTGCTAAGTTTTCTAGAGGCTGGACCCACTACCCCTGCTGGTTGCCAGGTACCATGTTAGCTGTAGGGAATAGGAAGATAACTAGGTAATGTCCTTGCCCTGAAGAGTCTTACTGTCCACGTAGAGAAATAGAGTTGTATGCAGGTGACAATGCACTGATGAGATAAATCAGTGGTTTTCAACCCTGGCTGCTCAGTAGTATCATCTGGGGAGCTGTTTGTACTTGATCTTAGCCAAAAGGCCGAGAAGCTATAGGGTGGGGAGCCATTTAAACACACCCCAGTGCCTATGCCCTATTTTAGATAATTAATTCAGAATTGCATGCAAGCATAAACTGCATTCTATAGGAACATGTACTCGTTCATAGGAAGGATGAGTCATTTTGATTGGAAAGAGAATTGGAAAAAGCTTCACAGTGAGGGTAACATTCAAACCAATGGCATGAGTTGGTCTATATTGTAAGGACAGCAGTAACAAGCCAGGGCACAGAAGCTTGAAAACTGGCAGCAGATTTGAGGAACAGCAGTCTTATGTGGCTGTTTTGAAAGGAGTATAGATTGGAGAAGGAAATGGTAGGTTATAAGGCTAGCCTGGTAAGTACAAACCAGCTAATAAGATAGAGCTTTACCCCTGTTAAGTAAGTAGTAAGGAGTTCAGACTTTATGTAGAACATGAGATACACTTTATGAGAGAAAGATGCTATCTCTGATTTGGAAAAAACCACTAGTCCCTAGTTTATAATATGTTCAAAAATAAATTCCAGATATATTTAAAGTAATAGAAAAAATAGAGGACAGTATTTTTATATTCTTTGGGTGGAAAAAGACCTTTGTAAACTGGTATAAACTCCGAAGCCATAAAGGAGAACATTGAGATGGACAGATTTTGCCAAGTAAATATTTAAAACTCTGCAGCAAAAGACATACTAAAGTTGAAAGTCCAAAGACAAACTAGGAAAAAATATTTGTACCTGAATGACAGAGGGCTAATGTACCTAATATATAATGAGCTCTTACAAATCAATTAAGAAAGATCGGCATCCCAAAGGGAAGAATAGGCAAAAGATACAAGCAGGCGGTTTTCCAAAGAAGAAATACAGATGGTTGCTAAGACACATTCAAGATGCTTATCCTGAGTAATAATCAGAGAACTGCAAGCTAAACAAGAGTGGGGTCTTTTAACTTTTCATACTGATACAGATAAAGTGAATAATATCTAATGTTGGCAAAAATGTGGAGAAACAAGCATGCTGATAACATTCTTGGTGGGAGATAAAGTTGGTATCACCTTTCTAGAGAGCAGATTAGTGGTTATCTATCAAAACTTGTGGTTGCTCTCAGACCCAGTAGCCCCCGAAACAAAGAATTATCCCTGGAGAAATGCAATGTTGTAGCATTGTTTGTATTGCCAAACAATGTAAATGCGTACCTGTTTGATGGGCATTAATCTTTTTTGTAAGAATACATACCAAACTGAAAATATTGCTGGGGGAGGGGCACTTTCTACTTTATGTACTTGGTAATATTGGGGATGTTTTAAAGAACCACCATGTGACAGTTTGTATATTGGAGGGAGAAAGCCAAAGGAAAGACTAGAAGTCCTGTCCTGGATCAATTAAATGAGCAAGAAGCTGGAGGCAGGAAAATCAATTAAAGAATTTTTTTGCCTTGTTCAGGTGTGAGAAATGTTTATGGTCTGAATTGGAACTGTGGCAATCAGAACGAGGAAGAGGATAGATTTGAGAGACTTTTTAGGAGTAGAATCTATAAACTTATAATACTACGTGGATTTGAAAAATGAGAAAAATCATAAAAAATGATTCTGAAGTTTGTAAATTGTATTGCTGTGTAAATGATTATGACACTATCAAATAGGAAAAACAGGAAAAAAGAGCATCTTTGGAATAGAAGATAATGAGCATCTTAAACTCGATCCTCTATAAATTTGAATAACAAATCAGTTTGGTTCAGTTAGCTCATCTTTAGCATGTTTTCTTACTATAGCCTGTCTTCTATAGTTATTAATTCTACTGCTGCTTGTTAAGAGACGTTATTAACATTTCAAAATATATAAGCAGCAATTTCTAAGCTATTTTTTAAACTATTCTTGTTTTATATTTTCAGAGTGCACATTTGGCTATGATTGATACTCTCATGATGGCGTACACTGTGGAAATGGTCAGCATAGAAAAAGTAATTGCATGTGCTCAACAGTATTCGGCTTTTTTCCAAGCCACGGATCTGCCCTATGATATCGAGGATGCTGTCATGTACTGGATAAACAAGGTAGGACTGTGCTCACTTGAGTGAAAATGAGCCTCATAACTGGAAAATGTGAATTCTGAATTATACATTGTCACTTCATTACTCTTTATTTTAAATCAAATTGCAAGCTGAAGTTGTACAATTTACATAAATTTTTTGATTTTAAGAAACTTAAAAGGATGAAAATAGATTTCTATATATTCAGTAATCTCTATAATTACATTTAGTAATGATTAATCTAGTTCATATCAGATCATTACAAAATTCAAAGAGAACACTCGGAATAGTGAACTATACACAGTGGGTATTCAGTAAATATTTTTTGAATCCAAGAATGAAATAATTTTCTCACATTTCCAATTAGAGGATTCTTAGGTTTGCTTGAGTAAGTTGCACAAGATCATATTCATTGTGGATTCCTGCTCTTGGAAATTTTGGGGGGACTGTGATTTCTACTTTAAAGATGCTTAAATTGTCAATTATCACTCCCTTTGCTAATTTAAGTAGTTAATACTCTGACCTTGGAGTTCCTTTTATTTCTTCTTTTTTAGTGCTCTTTTCTCCCCACTCCTCCTCAGCTATAGAGAATCATGGTCACATCCTAGACCTATTCATCTTCAGAAACTATGCAACTTTCACATCCCATTGCAAACTTCCCATTCTCGAACAATTCCTCCTAGTCTTCTAACTCACTTGCTTTAAAGCCCCTACCATTAAAAATGTTCAACTTCATCGTGACTTCCAAACCATTCACCTATTAACTTCTCACAGTATCACTTGACTTCACATTTGTCCTTTTTTGAACTTAGATTTTTACAATTACCATCAGTTCTTCTGTCTCCTCGTCCCTCCTTGTTACTCATCTGCTAATGGCTCAGATGGTTGAGTTCAGTTACCCTTCTTACCTCTGACCTCCACCTATAGAGGTAAATGTTGCTGGAGAAATTTATACAGGGAAGCTGGTTTCACTTTAAATTCATAAGCACAAAGTTCAGAGGGACACTCAGCCATTCACTGCCAGTCCGACAAGTGTGTCCCTAAGAAGTTTGCTTTTCCACTCTTCAGGGTGACTATTTCATCTATTTTCCTCTAGTCCTCAGACCTTCTATAACTCGTTCCCTGTTGCTCTCAGCTGACTACTGTTAGCTAACTTTGCCTCATCCTTTTTTGAGATCAGAGATGGGAAGCCAGTAGATGGGAATGATCTCCTTTTCGTACTACCCAAGCTGTACACCTTTCTGCATCAGCACACATTGCCCCTTTTTCCCACTGTTAGAATGGAGGAAGTTTCCTCTTTCCCGTCAAAGGTGAGTTCCCCAATACTAGTTGCTCTGGAACTCTTTTTTCCTTTTTTCATGGTCAATAGTCCTCTGTTTCCGTTCTTTGCACATTTTATTTTATTTTATTTATTTTTTTTTTTTGAGGCAGAGTCTCACTCTTTTTGCCCGGACTAGAGTGCCGTGGCGTCAGCCTAGCTCACAGCAACCTCAGACTCCTGGGCTCAAGCGATCTTACTGCTTCAGCCTCCCGAGTAGCTGGGACTACAGGAACGCACCACCATGTCCGGCTAATTTTTTCTATATATTTTTAGTTGTCCGATTAATTTTTTTCTATTTTTAGTAGAGACGGGGTCTCGCTCTTGGCTCAGGCTGGTTTCAAACTCCTGAGCTCAAACGATCCGCCCGCCTCGGCCTCCCAGAGTGCTAGGATTACAGGCATGAGCCACCGCGCCCAGCCTCTTTGCACATTTTAATGTGCGTAAGAATCACTTGGGGCCTTAGTATGTTTTCTTTTGCTTATAACAGAATACCTGAAATTGGGTAATTTATAAAGAAAAAGAATTTATTTCTTGTAGTTATGGAGGCTGAGAAGTCCAGGGGAGGCTGAGAAGTCCAGGGTCAAGGGGCCACGTCTGGTGAGGGCCTTCTTGCTGGTGGGGACTGTGCAGAGTCCTGAGGCAGCGCGGGGCATCCGGTGGCGAGGGAGGCTGAGCGCGCTAGCTCAGGTCTGTCTTCCTCTTACAAGGCCAGCGGTGGTGGCCCATCAGTCCATGGATTGGGTCTGCCCGCATCACCCAATCACCTCTTAAAGGCCCCACCTCAGTACTACCACCCTGGGGATTAAGTTTCAACATGAATTTCAGAGGGGACAAACATTCAAACTCTAGCATCTGGGAACCTATTAAAATGCAGGATCTGACTCTGCGGGTCTGGAGTGGAGCTGACATGTCTGTGAAATCACAGCTTAACTTGATGCACAGAGTTTTCTATTGATAATAAAAACATTAATTTTAAGATAAATGATTTTCATTTACTAGTTCCAAAATAGATTGTAAAATTTTTACTTAAAATAGTATTATTTTGCTTCCTAAGTGTTAAAACTGACGTTATCGAGTAACTTTTTTTCTGTAGCACTCCAGTAAGTTCTTGACATATAGTAGGTGCTGAACACGTATTTGATAAATTAATGAATTAATTCTAGAATATCAAATAAAGCACTTGTAAACTGTATTTTTCTGGTTGTGAAAATAAATTTTACTTAAGTGGCACTGAAATTTGACATCAGGGTTCTGACTATAGGTATTTTAGATGTGTAATATTTTATCATTTGAATTATAAATTCAAACTAATATTTTTATATTTTAAGGTAAATGAACATTTGAAAGACATATTGGAACAAGAACAAAAATTGAAAGAACATCACACAGTTGAAGCTCCAGGAGGTCAAAAGGTATATATTTCAGAGACAAAAGGGTTCCTTTATGAGACTGTATATGTGTTTACATATATGCACTAATCGGGGAAATGTTAATAGTTGTGTTTATTAAATTTTTTTTTTGGTATAAACGTACCCTCAAAAACCATGCCATAAACACTAAGTAAATACAAGTACAAAGTGAAGGTAATTGGCTGATGGTGTTTGTGAAAAACTTGTTAATGACTAGAACTCGAGTTTTGAGGTTCTTTTGGTGAAAATAACAGTTTGCTTTCTTTGGTAAAATGTATGAAACAACAAGAAAACAATTTAAATGTATCAGCCTTTATAATGACTTTCAGTAAGACCAGGCTTTAAAACAGTATTCCTGGAATTTCAAGTTGTACAACATGATTATTCTGTGAAGAAAGAAAAAATGTTAACATGCTTTTATTCTTTAAACATTCTTGAACAGACTTTAAGAGTTTTCTTCTTTGGAAACTGAATTGTGTATTTGTCATATACTGAGATCAAAAGTGTATTTTCTACAATATAGAATATCTTATGTCTTTTAAAATGTTTTGTAATGAGAACCTTTTAAACATGTTGTACTAGAAGTGAGATATAAGAAATTATAATTATTCAGAGACCTTATTTTCTATTTGGATTAAAATTTCTTCATTGTTATATATGGTACTATTCATTTTGGGCTTATTCTACTAGTCATTGATCCCTCCATAAGAGGGGAAAGAAGGAGAGGGGAAAAAAGAAAGAAAAAGGAAAGCTGTTTTGTCTGTTACCAACTCCAATAGAAAAATTTTGTGGAGGACCACCTAAAATTTTGTCTAAATTTGGTGGTTTGGGATCACATAATTTCCCCCATCTAGCTTACTGACTGGCTCCTGAAAATACAGTCTGTGGTTGCTATTTCGTCTTAACTCTGTTGTGGTCCTTTCCCCTAAAGGTGTATCAGCACGGAATTCTCCTCTTTTCCCATCACCGCAGATTACACGTTTCGTTTTCCTGCCTTCAGCCAACTTCTGTCCCTATCCCTTCCATCTCATGTCCCCCAGTCCTTTGCCGTTAGTTTCCCTTCCTTTCTCTTTTTCATACCGTAAGAGTTGAAACTTTTGCCTTGAAGGTATATATAATCCTGCCCCCCAATTTTGCTCCTGGCTCTTATCAGGAATAAAGTAAAGATGGCATCATTCTAAGTTATAACACTAATGAACTTTTTGTATAGAAATCTTGTTTATTATATGCAGTTGTTAAATTCTATAGTATTGCATATACATTATAAACCAAATGGAGATTTTATATGCTGACAGAGGACCCAATAAACATTATTTCTATGGAAAAAATGCAATTTGTATTTCAAACAACGATATTAAGTGACCTTTAATGGAATCTAGACACCACTTTGACTTTTTCATAGCAGTTAGCTCCATGCAGTTGCACATATGTACTACTATTTGTTGAATAGTGATTGAGCAAATAAAGAAATAATTGCGAGGTTCAATTTTAAATATTTGGATTAGTACATATTTTTATTATAGCAAATAGCATTTATATCTTCATTTTCAAATGAATTTTATCCTTTTTTCCATTGTTAGAATCTTTGTGAAAACAAGTGTTAATTTCACAGTCTTATTGCATAGGTACAGGTGTTACCATTATGAGGAAACACAGTCACAGAATAAGCTAGGGAAAGGAATCTTTCTAACTGACAATGAGATTTCGGCATTTGAACTATGTTCTTGATTTGGCTGGAAATATTGTCATTCCATTCTTTATTTTTTTTTAATTCTGTAAAAGCATGATTTGTAATCCTCTTAGGAATGAGAGATAAAATGACTTGCTCTTATATAGTTGATAAGAAGTCGCCATTCTTTCCATCTACTTTAGCTAGCTTGTCTAGTGAGGCATTCTCAGCTGCCTAGCCCTGTGTCTGTTACTTATCTAGCTGTAGACAGAGCCGTGGTTTTGGATGATAACATACCTTACTTTTTGTCCTTGCCAAACTACTCTCAACTCAGATGTCCAATAGAATTTGTTTTATGAAAGTTCTTTTTATAGCCATATTCTTGGTAAAATGTATGCATATGTTGAAGGATACTTGTACTGTATATTATTAGGTTTGGACCAAAATTAAAGATTCCAAAGGTATTTCTTTAGGATATTATGTCCTTTCATGACTGGATTGGTTGGTGTCCTAAGAGAAAGGCATTTTAAATAGTATAATGTCCTAGTAATATGGTAAAAGTTTTCTTTAAACAGTTTAGTGATGTTATTTTCTGTGTTTTTCCAAATTGCTCTTTTTGTTTCCTTTTGACTATAAAGTAGTGTGCCCAGTTAAATTTGAATTTCAGATAAACAATAAAAAATTTTTTAGCGTAAGTTGCATTGTTGTCTTGTATTACGTAGGCATCTTGTATTTTTATTTGCTAAATCTAGAAAGCCTACTTTAAAGATCTCTAAAGTTTATAGCAAGGATGGCATTAAGTCCAACATTCATTTTCTTGAAAAGTGTGTATAAAGTGCTATGGTAAAATGAGTACTGCACTTAAAGTCGGACTAGTTCTGCCACTAAATAGCTTCATGACCTTTACAAAGGCACTTGACCTCTCTGGGCCTCATTTTTTAATCTATAAAAATTAAAAGGTTGGATTGAATGGTTCTTAAGTTATATGATTAAAAAAATTCTTAGTTTTTCCCTTCTCAATACGTTAGTAAACATAAGGGACTCAAAACCAAAAAGTTGGTAAAAATAGTAAATAGTTGGCTGTCATGACTTTTCTACATGGATATTGCTAGTAGATTTATGACAACTGTGTGAGTGAAATATCTAGGAGGGCTTTCTAGAGGATGTGGGACTTTAACAGGGCCTTAGTAGGCTTCATGATATTTGGAAAGGAGGGCACTAGGTCATTGGGAACAATAGGAACAGAGACACTAAGTTGCAAGTAAAAGGCACACTTGGGAATTACTCAGTAGACCAGTTTGGCAGAATCATCTTTGAAAGAGCTATGAATTTGTGGGTTTGCATTCCAATATTAACTATATACAGAGTGAACTTTAGTGTTTCTACAAGGACACATGTCTACTCAATGTGGCCTTTGCCACTTTTTAAAAAGAAATATTTGTGATGTATTTTATAGGGGTGTGGGAATCAGATGAAGGAGTTACCCTAGGAGAAAAGACATTCACTGAGCTCTAATTGCTTTTCACGGGAAGGTGTAGTCTCAATGTAGACTACACTTCCCTCCGGGAGAGAGTAGGTGAAAGCTTATAGGTCTTTGCTGGATTACTTCAGCCCATACGAATTTCTCTTTTGACCAAAGTTCCTTAGCAATTAAAAACTATAACCCACTTTTTCCCCCCCCAAACTCTGTTTCTTCAAATAGTACTTCAAGGTACTTTTCGAGAAATGGTCTCAGAAGTAAAATATATTTGGGAAATGCTGCCTAGTCTGTGCCCCTTTAAGAATGTTACCATCCATTTTAGTACATTAAAGGCCCAAAGAGCCTCTCTAGCTATTTTCCAAATATTTTTTTTTTTTTTTTTTTTTTTTGAGACAGAGTCTCACTCTCTTGCCTGGGGCGAGTGCCGTGGCGTCAGCCTAGCTCACAGCAACCTCAAACTCCTGGACTCAAGCAATCCTACTGTCTCAGCCTCCCAAGTAGCTGGG
>CAUYSK010035343.1:0-30932 GCA_963575035.1 Avahi laniger | reverse complement strand
GGCCCCCTCCTATTCTTTACACGGGGTTTTTATACTATTTTCAGAGAGGCTACGTGACACAGAGCATGGGGCAGGGGAACAAAAGCGGGGAGTGAAACATAGGATTGTGTGCCATAGAGACAAGGTCATTTTGTGCATAACTCTGGCGCAAGTAACTGCTCACAATCTTCAAAGCAAGCTGGGTTACAGAAGCAGATAGCATTCATTAGATCGAAGGCCATTCTTTAAGCCTGGTATAATTGTAACTATTAACAGCTTCTACAGGAGTAACTGTTTCTCTACATTTTAACTCTTTCATGAACCTACCAGGAGCCTACTACACAGGCTCCCGAGTAGCTGGGACCACAGGCATGTGCCACCATGCCCAGCTAATCTTTTCTATATATTTTTAGTTGTCCAGCTAATTTCTTTCTATTTTTTTTAGCAGAGATGGGGGTCTAGCTCTTACTCAGGCTGGTCTCAAACTCCTGAGCTCAAATGATCCTCCCGCCTATGCCTCCCAGAGTGCTAGGATTACAGGCGTGAGCCACCGCACCCAGGCACTGGCCACTGAACAGAATTTCTTAAGGAATTTCTAGCTGACTATGCCATATGTAATATTACCATATAAACACAGCATGCAATATAATACATATATCTATGAACAAACACACATAAACACAGATACACACAAAGATCTTGTTTTCTGAGACAGAGTCTTGCTCTGTTGCCCGGGCTAGAGTGCTGTGACATCAGCCTAGCTCACAGCAACCTCAAACTCCTGGGCTTAAGCAATCCTCCTGCCTCAGCCTCCCGGGTAGCTAGGACTACAGGCACGCGACACCGCACCTGGCTAATTTTTTCTATTTTTAGTTGTTTGGCTAATTTTTTTCTATTTATAGTAGAGACGGGGTCTTGCTCTTGTTCAGGCTGGTCTCGAACTCCTGAGCTCAAACAATCCACCCGCCTCAGCCTCCCAGAGTGCTAAGATTACAGGCGTGAGCCACCGCACCCAGCCTATACCACTTTGAATGGTTCTGCTTCCCTGATAGAACCTTGACTGATATACCTGGGTTAGTGCAGTTGACTCCTAACTGGTCCTCCTGCTTCTGTCCCTGCCCCCCTGGTCAGACAGATGTGTTACTCCTCTGCTCAAATCCCTCTAATAGCTTCTAAGCAAATGCCAGCATCCTTACTTACTCTGACTGTGCCAGGTTCAGTTTACATGTCTCCCAACAGAAGTTCCCAGCAGCCAACATCATTGCCTCATCTCCAGACGTTACTGGCTGCCTCAGCCTCATTGGGAGGCAAATGCTAGTCTTTGACATGAATTCAATTAAGCCTGCTATAGGGAAGACCACAGAAGCTTCAACACTCATGTCTGACTCAGGACTTGTAAAGGCTCTGGTTTCCCCAGCAACTACCCAGTGGAAAGGGTTAACCCTGCCAAAGTGCAGACTTTTGCTCCTTAGGCTTGCAATCCCCAAAAAAGCATTAGCATACAACTTATGATTCATGCTCTGTTTTCTAGGGAACACAAGCTGACATTTAGTACCAAAAGCGATATTTAGGGTATGATTTGGGGGTTGGATTTTACACCTATACAAATGCAATGAAGACCTCATTGCCGGTAGTGAGTGGAATGGTAACAACCCTGGCCTTCAGTTGGCATTACAATTATTAAATCTTTTACTTGTGGTGAAGGGAAGACTATGCGGAAAATCAGATCCAGGATCAAGTTATAAGGGACAGAATTGTAAAGGATGCTAAATGCACAGATTCATTAGGTCTTCTATGTCAAAGTCAAGGCCCTGATAGGGAAAGAGCAGAACCTCGAGACCTCAGATAGGGGTATTAGGATGGACAAACTTAAGAATATTTATCTCACAAATTCTTCGGAGTTCTCCTGGGTGGCAGCACCAGACTCTTTCCTCTTTCCAGGGAAGAATAATTTCGTCTTGACTATGAAATGATCTCATGTGAATGAGGTGCTTCACAAGATTTGTTCTCCTTAAGACCTGTTCCCATCACACCCTCAAATAACTGAGGTCAGTTCCCAGGAAATCCTGAGTGTGGAAATTTAAATCTTGACCTTGGGAAAAGTAAGCTACACATCAAAGGACTCGAAAGATCTAGCTAATACATGTGGGAGTGACCTTGGGGGTTTTAGACATGGCAGCCAGGGCAGGGGGACAGGCAATGCAGAACATAAGACTGCCTAATAGAGAATACATTGACATAGACCACTCTTCAGTGACTCAAGCTTTGATATTCTTGCAAGGATGCCTGGAGCTTGCCTCTGGTAGATAGTTTCCAAAGATGGTCTCTCCCTCTTTGTACATGTCACTCCTCACATCAAGAGATGGAGTCAATTTTCCTCCTCTCTTTGAATCTGTACTGGCCTTGTGACTTGCCTTAACCAACACAATGTAATAGAAGTGACATACCTAGCCTTTAAGAGGACTGGCAGCTTCATTTTCCTCCCTCTTGGGTATTAGCCACTGTGTAAGAAATCCAATCACACTGAGACCATCACACTATGAGGAAGTGAGCTAGTGCTGAGAAAGAGAGACGCAGACCAGCCACCAGGTGTTCCATCCATTGCAGCTGAGGTACCATTGTGTAAGTGAAAAAGACATGTTGAACATTTCAGCTCCTGCAAATACCCAGCCCAGATTGCAGAATTGTGGGAAATAATAAATTGCTATTGTTTTAAGTCTTTAAGTTGGGGTGGTTTGTTATTCAGCAATAGATAACTGAAATACGGTCTTAATAGTTTGCAAGGGTGGTTTCCTAAAGCCTGGGCAGGATGATGGCCTAAAACAAATAAGGTCAAGATACTAAAACTTCCATGGTGCAGTATTTAAGGAGAGGTAAGAAAATTCAGGGATGTGGGATTGTAAGACCTAGGAACTCAACACCTGACTGTGTTCTCTAGGAAGCTCCAGAGAACATCCTCTTTACTAAGGCAAGAAGAAGTTATTGATAAGAATACTAATAAAGAGGATGCCAGTGTCTTTGAGTAGCTCAGTGATGTCTGTCTTTAGTAGGCTGGGATTAAGAGTGAGAGATGCTGCCGTGGAACTGAGATCCCTAATATCAATCATAATATTGGGATTCCAGAATGGCAGAGGTGGCATCTAAGAACAGATGATATAATTTCTATGTTATAAATGTAATTACTATAATAGGCAGCAGGGCCAGAGTGGCAATGAGTGTGTGTTGACCTGCTAGGATCTATGGCAAGTTGACTGTGGGGATGGTATGGATGGCTGACTGTGTGGTTCTTGACTTTTACATCTAAAAAAAGTCAAAAGCTGGTAAGAAGACTGACATCAGCTGCCACAGTGGAAAATCCTTGTCCTTCGTCTAAATCCTTGATCTAAGTTCACAGAACCTGAACCCCTTAACTTTAGGGGAGAACATGACTCCTTAAGAAATGATTCTGCAATGACACCGTAATTACATATAGTAAATATTCCTTCAACCCTCCCCCAAAGAAATGATCTACTGCCATTTGCCAGGGTAACGACCCATTGAAAAAGAAAAATATTTAGAATTTTCAAGGACCGTTAAAGATATAAAGTCTGTGCTAACATGGAAACTAGAAGAGACAAAATACCATCATAGTTCCCTGATTAGAATAGGAGCTAAGGGAGGCCCAGTGATAGATGGAATTTAGCCTAAGTCCAATGGGTTTCATAGAAACTGACAGAATCCTCGTATGGAGTCCATGACCTGTGGACTAAAGGCTATTATAATAGGAATAGCCAAGTGGAAGCTCCTGAAACTGCCTGCATTAGTCAATGTTCTCCAAGGAAATAGTGCCAATAGAACGTGTGTGCATATCCGATCGTGAATCAAAAGTGTAGTTTATTGTATTTCAAACAAGAAGCAGTATGATTAATCAAATATGTGCCTGAACTATTGACACAGTTTTGCCATCTTAACGGTAGCTCGTTTATGCCAGCAGCGAAGCCTGGAGAGCAAGTGACGATCGCATTGTGAAAGGCTTTTTTTCCACAGCTTGTTGAGAATTGAATATTTTTTTTTTGCAAGAAGTGGTCCAAAGCCTGGAAGAAGTGGTAGTCAGTTGGTGCAAGATCTGGCGAATATGGTAGATGACAGAGCTTCCAAGTCCAGCTACCATAGTTTGAGCAACATTGTTCGTGCAACATGTGGTCACAAGTGTTGTCTTGCAAGAGGATTGGCCTGTCTCTATTGACCAGTCTCGGCTGCTTAATCACATCCTCATCATTTCATCCAAGGGGTTGCAGTAGACATCCACTGAAATCGGTTGACCAGGTTTCACAAAGCTGTAGTGGGTAATACCAGTGCTGAACCACCAAACAGACACCATTAGCTTTTTTTGATGAATATTTGGTTTTGGACTGTGTTCCGGCACTTCATCTTTATCCAACCATTATGCCAAATGCTTGTGATTGTCAAAAAAAATACATTTTTATATCACACTTAACAATACTGTATAGAAATGGTTCGCCGTTATGTCAAGACAGCAAAGAAAAGCAAGTTTTGAGACAATTTCTCTTCTGACGCTCATTTAATTCATGCAGTACCCATCTATCCAGCTTCTTTACCTTGCTCATTTGTTTCAAATGGTCCAGTATTGTTGGAATAGTAACGTCAAACCTTGCTGCTAATTCACGCATAGGTTGAACTGGATTCGCTTCCACTATAGCTTTCTGCTCATCATTACCCACCTTGGTCTCAGGTCGCATACGTGGCTCATTTTCAAGATTAAAATCTCCAGAGTGGAACTTCTCAAACTATGGATGTACTGCTGTGTTTTCATTAGTCACATCCTTCCCAAACACTTCGTTGATATTTCAAGCTGTCTGTGCTGCATTGGTTCCATGATAGAACTCATATTTGAAAAATAACACGAATTTTTGACTTATCCATAATTTCATAAAAATTGCTCTAAAAAAATTTGAAAGATAATCGCAAGCCAAAATGTGCGTTTCAAAGACTGAGGATGTACCTTCACAATAAAAATAAAACTAGAAGTGTCAAAGTGAAATGTCAGAGATATCAACTGTCAAACTTAAGGAAATCAGACATTTAATACTTAATAACTATGCACACACACACACATTCATATACAATCATGTGCCATGCTCAATGACACTGCATATATGACAATGGTCCTATAAGATTATAATACCATATTTTTACTGTACCTTTTCTATGTTTAGGTATTTTTTTTTCTTTTTTTTTTTTTCTTTGAAACAGGGTCTCTGTCTGTCACCCAGGCTGGAGTGCAGTGGTGCAATCACAATTCACTGCAACCTTGAACTCCTGGTCTCAAGTGATTCTCCTGCCTCAGCCTACTGGAGTAGGTGGGACTACAGGTGTGCGCCACCACGCCTGGCTATTTTTAAATTTTTCGTAGAGACAGGGTCTTGTTATGTTGCCCAGGCTGGTCTGAAACTCCTGGGCTCAAGTGATCCTCCTGCCTTGGCCTCCCAAAGTATGGGATTACAGATGTGAACCACTGCACCCAGCCTGTTTAAATATGTTTAGAGACACCAATACTTACCATTGTGTTACAATTGCCTGCAGAATTCAGTACGGTAACGTGTTGTACATGTTTGTAGGCTGGGAGTAATAGGCTATACCATATAGCCTAGGTGTGTAGTAGACTATATCATCTAGGTTTACAAACACACACACACACACACACACATATGTGTGTGTATATACATATGTGTGTATATATATGTATGTGTGTGTATATATACATATATATGTGTGTGTGTGTATGTATATATATATATGAGTGAGATTTATTTTAAGGAATTGGCTCACGCAATTGTGGAGGCTGACAAGTCCAAAATCTGCAGCGTAGGCTGGCACAGGCGGGAGACCCAGGGAAGAGTCGATGTTGGAGCTTGAGTCTGAAGGCAGACTGCAGGCAGAATTCCCTCTTCCTTGGGGGAGTCAATCTTTTTTCTTGTAAAGCCTTCAAATGATTGGATGAGGTCCACACACATTATGGAAGGTAAATCTGCTTCATCCTAAGTCTACTGACTTAAATTTTAATCTCATCTAAAAATTGCCTTCCCAGCAACATCTAGACTAGTGTTTGACCAAATATTTGGGTACCGTGGCCTAGCCAAGTTAACACACAAAATTAACCATGATACTATGCTACAGTTTATTTCTGCAATATTATTTCTGCTCAAATATTTTGTCAGTGGTTGTGTTCCCCATCATATACCTATTCAATTCACTTGTTTGGCCTCTGGAAAAACAGATGGATCATGGTGGACAATGAATAGACTACTATAAACTTAATCAGGTAATGGCCCAGATCAGAGCTGCTCTACTGGATATGGTATCTTTATTGGAGCAAATCAGCACAACCTCTAGCACTGTGCATGGTTATTTATTTGATGAATGCTTCTTCTCAATACCCATGAGAGGAGTTGACCAAAGGCTGTTTGCTTTTACGCCACAATGTGACCCTGATAGCTCGTTCACTCTCTCCCCTCAGGGTTTTTGTTAACTTTCCAGCTCTCTGTTATAATACAGTCTTTAAGGGACCTTGTTCATCTTGACACTCCACAGAACCTCATGCTGGTGCAACTATACTGATATCATCATGCTAATTGGCCACAAATGGGAAGTGGTGAGCCCCACCTTTGCCAGAGAGTAGAAGATAAATTACAGTAGTCCCCCCTTATCTTCGAGGGCTACGATCCACGACCTCCAGTGGATGCCTGAAACTGTGGGTAGTACCAACCCTACACGTACCTAGTGTGTGTGTACATATACATATATACACGCATGCTATGTTTTTTCCTATATATACATACCCGTAATAAAGTTTAATTTATAAATTAGGTGTAGTAAGAGGTTAACAACAATAATTAATAATAAAACATTTATAACAACATACTGTAATAAAAGTTGTATGAATGTGGTCTCTCTCTCAAAATGTTATTGTACTGTATTCACCCTTCTTCTTATTACGATGGGAGATAATAAAATGACTACCTGATGAGATGAAGTGAGGTGAATGACGTAGACATTGTGATGTAGCATTGAGTCAGAGCAGGGACCCCTCCTAGGGGTCTGCTGGGTCCCTCAAGCATGGAAATGAAGGAAAAATCTTGAGTCCCTTCAAAGGAAATTCCAGACAGCTAGCTAGCCTTGAAAATTAAATGAGCAACTTGCTAAGCAAGCAGATAGTAAAGGAAGTCCTCCAAGCAAGCCAGAGTCACACGAGGTGTTTTGCTTCCCTATAGGAAACTAAAAGATAACATCTTAACATAGGTTCTTGCATTGTTTTTCAGAAACCCTCACCAGACAGAAAATACTGACCATTATCACTAGACCTCAGATAAGGAGGAAGTGAGAACTGAACTCTGACTACCTTTCTTTGTTCTAAATTTTTTCCTGAGAGGCCTGGAGGGGACCACACCCATGGGCCAAACCAATGTATAACTCCCATGAATTTGGTTTATGATTTTGCCTACAACTTCTGCTTTCCTGAAATGTACCCCTGCCTTTAAAAACCCTTGCTTGCAAGCCATTGGGAAGTTCAGGTCTTAAGCATTAGCTGCCAGGTCTCCTTGCATGATGCCGTGAAATAAAATGCCTTTTTCTCTAGCTGCAACTCTTGGCATCATTGGTTTTGCTGCACTGGGCGAGCAGACCCCAGTTTGGTTTGGTTACAGCATTAGGCTGCTATTCATCTTTCTGATGATGATTAGAAGGAAGATCATCTGCTTCGGGTGACCATGGATCACCGAGCCACGATGATGTTGATGACAAACTGGCGGGCAGTGCATCCAGCATGGATACTCTGGTGGGCAGACTGGGATGGTAAGAGGTTTTATCACACAACTTAGAATGGCACAGAATTTAAAACATGAATTATTTACTTCTGTAACTTTCCATTAATATTTTCAGACAACCGTTGGCCAAGGGTAACTGAAACCCTGGAAAGTGAAACCTCTGGTAAGGGGGGACTACTGTACATGAAAGTTCATGGTCCTGTGACATTGGTAACATTTTTAGGAGCAGAGTGGTTTGGAGCATGCTCAGTTCAAGTTATCTTGCCTCATCTGTCCTACACTTAGAAAGAGCAACAATGCTTGGTGGGTGCCTTTAGATTTGAGAGGCAGAATATATACACACAGAAGTATTTCTCTAACCCCTTATTGGGTGGCTGGAAGGCTACCAGTTGTGACTAGTGTATAGAGCAAGAGAGGGCTGTTGTGATATTGTGAAATATATATTTGGTCTTCATCTGTTTCCTGGCCTACAACTCCTAAAATCCTTGGAATCTGCAAAGTGATGTCTTTTTGCACACAAATGAGTTGACCAATGGCTGGTAGCCCCTAGGTAGCTTCAGGATGAGGGCTGGTCACCAGAAAGACCAAGGCAGGACTAGAGGGCTGGGACTTTCGGCCCCACCCCACAACCTCTGGGGAGAAGAGAGGAGCTAAAGGTTAAGTTGATCACCAGTGGCCAATGGTCTAATCAATCATGTCTATGTAATGAAACCACCGTAAAACTCAAAAGGACAGGGTTCGGAGAGCTCCTGATAGCTGAACAAGTGGGTGTTCCTGGAGGGTGGTACGCCCAGGGAGTGCAGGGAAGCTCTGTGCCCCTTCGCCCATACCTTGCCCTACACATCTCTTCACCTATATTTGTAGGATCCTTTATAATAAACCAGTAAATATAAGTGTTTCCCTGAGTTCTGTGAGCCCCTCTGACAAATTAATCAAGCCCAAAGAGAGGTTTTGGGAACCCCAACTTGAAGCCAGTCACTCAGAAGTTCCAGAAGCCTGGACTTAACCACTGGTGTCTGGCAGGGATGGGGGGCAGCCTTGGGAACTAAGCTCTCAACCTGTGGGAACTGATACAATCTCCAAATCAATAGTGCCAGAATTGAGTTGGAGGACACCTGGCTAGTGTCTGCTCCTTGGTGTGTGGGGAAAACCACCCCCCACACCTTTGGTCACAGAAGTTTTCTGTGTTGACTGTTATTATCGAGTGAGAGAATAGAAAAAGCATGCTGAAGGCCGGGCGCGGTGGCTCACGCCTGTAATCCTAGCTCTCTGGGAGGCCGAGGTGGGCGGATCATTCTGAGCTCAGGAGTTCGAGACCAGCCTGAGCAAGAGTGAGACCCCACTTCTACCAAAAATAGAAAGAAATTAATTGAACAGCTAAAAATATATATAAAAGAAATTAGCCGGGCATGATGGCACATGCCTGTAGTCCCAGCTACTCGGGAGGCTGAGACAGTAGGATCGCTTGAGACCAGGAGTTTGAGGTTGCTGTGAGCTAGGCTGACGCCATGGCACTCGCCCCAGGCAAGAGAGTGAGACTCTGTCTAAAAAAAAAAAAAAAAAAAAAAAATGTTAACAGATATTAGCAAATTGCCCTACTATTTAATGCCACCTAGAGTATCTGAGAATACCTATTTCTCCACACTGTTCCCAATAAGACCATTATCACTTTTTTGCCAATCTGAGAGCAAAAATATGCTATATTCATTGTTGTTTTCATTTTCAATAATATAAACTCTTGATCTGCACGATAAACTTTGCTCACAGCCTGCTTAGAATTTTTAGACCCTGGAAAATCTGCATGAGGAATGTAAGGAGAGATCATCTTTTCCTGCTAATGGGAAGGAGCTAAAAAATTGAGCGTAACATGCATTCTTTTGTTTATAAATCCTTCTTTGAAACTATTGTAGTTATTGCTTACACAGAGTCAAGCGTTTATAGTCAGTAGTGGAAGATGGAGATGATTATTTTTGCAAATTCCTGATTTCAGAACTGTGAGATCTTTTACAGATTTCAAAATACATTAAGATGTAAAGTCAGGAGGTCCTGAAACTGGACGCCTTGGTATCATTTAAGCCCCCATTCTTTCCATCGGGATTTTGGCCACAGAATATGTCAGCATTCTAATTGAAAAATTCTTAAATATATTGAGGACCTAAATAAGAAAAAGAAAAAAAAATCCACTAGAGTATGTGTTTGTCACAATCTATCAAATGGTACACTTCAGATGTGTGCATTTCACTCTGTATAAATTTTACATTTAAAAAAACCATAAATTCCTCAAAAAAGATTAAACATAGAATTAGGATATGATCCAGCAATATGGCTTCTGGGTATATACCCAAAAGAACTGAAAGCAGATCCGCAAACTGATAATTGTACAGCCATGTTCACAGCAACATTATTCACAATAGCCAAAAGGTGGAAGAAATCTAAATATTCTCTAAAAAAATAATGTATTTGGGGGAAAAAGGTGGAAACAGCCCAAGTATCTGACAGATGAATGGATAAACAAAATGTGGTATGTACATACAATGGAATATTATTCAGTCTTAAAAAGGAAGGGAATTCTGACACATGCTACGACATGGATGACCCTTGAAGATATTATGCTAATTGAAATAAGCCAATCATGAAAGGACAAATATTATACGATTCCACTTATATAAAGGTCCTAGAGTAGTCAAATTCATAGAGACAGAGTAGAATGCCAGTTGCCAGGGGCTGGGAGGAGGGAAAAATGGGGAGTTAGTGACTAATGGGTACAGAGTTTCAGTTGGGGAAAAGGAAAAAGTTCTGGAGATGTATGGTATGGTTGTACAACAATGTGAATGAACTTAATGCCACAGAACCGTACACTTAAAATTGGTTAAAATGAGAAATTTTATCTTATGTGTATCTTACCACAATAAAAAAATTTTAAAATCATAAAAAATATTGAACTTTGATGATATGAATGCTGAAGTGTTTGAGAGTGACAGGTACTGATGTCTTCAAGTTACTTTGAAATGTATCAGAAAATGAAGATGAATTGATAGATTGATTAAAAGAGGAATGAACAAATATATGATAAAGTAGATATAGCAAATGTTCATCGTGGAATCTAGATGGTGAGTGTGTGGGTGTTCACTGTGCCATTCTTTGAACTTTTCTATATGTTTGAAAGATTTTTAAATAAAATATTTAAAAATGACCTAAGGAGAATGAATTAAACTAAAAAAATTACTAGTCAATGAAAGACTTTTTATAAAAAATTCATATTTTGCTTTTGTTAATTATGGGGGCTAATTTTGCTGTGGAGAGATCTTCAAGCAGAGTTAAGGAAATAGGACCTATTTTTATTTACTTTTCGTAACTGTCAGATAGGAACATTTATTAGACAAGTATTGGACAGGTATTGATTCATAAGTGACTCCATGATATTAAAAGTGAACTCAATATCACCAAAGTTGATAAGTATCTCTCTCTATATATCAAAGGCAACGGTCATAGTTCAGCTTTTTTCTTCCATTTGCAGTATTTGAGCATGGGTAGAGGGAAAGAATCCCAGACTACTGAACCAAATAGAGAAGATGATGCAGATAGGTTGTCTGTGATGACATCAACTTTAGATCATTTGAGAGACTGGAGGTCTTCTTGATAAATATTAGCTCATCGTAGAAGTACAGTAGATTATAAATAGTCCTCTTCATTTCCTCGTAGAAACATTTCAGAGCTCTCCACCTTTTTTTTTTTTTTTTTTGGTTCATTAAAAAATAAACAGAGAAAGATGGTCTCCCTTTCTGGGATCTCTGCATTGCAGGCATGCCCAGGCAGTTTTTATAATTATGGAAGAATGTGATCATCCTATCCCAACAACACTCCAGTTGGATTGGAGTAAACATCCAAAGTTTCAGAGGTACAAACTCAGTGCTTAAAGACAAGGAGGTAACCCTAAGGAGCGACACTAGCCAGTCCAAGCGGGGTTTTGGCCTCTGGGAGAACACTTACCCTGACTAGGGGAGTAATCTGTGACTCAGTCCTAGCCAACTGGCCCATGATAGCCAGTCACATTAGTTTTTAAGAGCAATATGACATCTGTATTTTTATATAAAATCTTTCAAATTTAAATGTGGGCAACTAATTCAAATGCTTTTCAAAAATATTGTATGAATCAAACAAAACACCTTTATTGGCATGCTGGGGTATGTGGGCTCCCCAGGTGTGGCCTCTAATCTGTGTGAATAGAGTGGCACTAATGTCCAGTAGAATTCAGATCTACCTACCACTGTTTCAACTCTTTGGGATTTTGCACTCACCTCCCCCGTCGTCAGTTTCTCCCTTGTAACTGAGGAATATAACTGTTCAGGCCTTTATCACTTTAAATAGAAAACAAATATTTGATCACTGTAATGTTTGCAAAATCCATGCAGTAAATGTTTCTCGGAAGTCCACTGTGGGTCATGAACTTTTTTGTATCTCCCCAAAAAGGTGAAGAGATAAAAATATATAATTCCTGGAGCTCTCCATTTGTTTACAGGTAATGATCCCAAAATGTATGTGTTTGGAACCAGGAACATATTTTTCCATAGGATGGTAGCTACCATTTAATGAACACTGCCTCTGGATCATTCACTGTATGAGGCCTCTTAGGTGTTTAACTTCTTTAATTCTCAAGTCATCATCCCAACTTTACAGATGAGGAAACAGGCTCAGAACAGTGGCATGACTTTGCCAAGGTGATAAATGTTAGAGCCAAGAATCAAACATATGTGAGGGGCAGGATCCAGGATTCGTTGTTCTTTAATTCTTCATCAGCACAGTGCCTACGATTCACAGTGTTCCACGTGGTTGTTAAGACCCTCAAGACAGATTACAAAACATAATTGCCTCCAGAATGTACTTATATAACTATATTCCTAATACTTTGCTTCCAACAGAACCCAGCCTCAGTTAGGATTATGCTTCTTCTTCTTTTTTTTTTTTTTAACCTCCCTCACTTTTATGTAGGAGAAATATGTTTAATTACCTAAGCGATGCATGGATATATTCTCAGTGCGAAATATCCAAACGCAGTAGTCTACAGAGCAGGAATAAAAATTTCCCTTGGCTTTCTCCCCCACCCCTGCTCCCACTCCCCTTTCTATCTCTGGCTCTACAACTATTAACAGTTTGACTTGTTTCTTCCAGACTTTTTCTATGCATCTACATACATTTATGTACATATATAAATATGCATGCAGCTATGTTTCTATGGTAAACGCATTCAGAATTCCACCTTGGGATGTCAGACACTTTTCTATTGCAGGGTTGGCAACTTCTCAGCCCCATGTCAATGTGGGAGGACCCGAGAGTGGGAGGTGGGGGTGAAGATGGCTGTATTAGTTATCTATTGCAATACAGTGAATGGCCCCGCAATTTATCAGTGTAAGACAACGGGATATTTACTACCTTACACACTTTCTGAGGGGCAGGAATCTGGGAGCAGCTTGGCAGGATAGTTCTGATGTCAGGGTCTCTCATGAGGTGGCATTCAAGATGTCAAGCAGGGTTTTAGGTATTTCAGGGATTGCCTGGGGCTGGAAGATTCACTTCCAATTTGGCTCACTTGCAATGGTTATTTACTAGAAGGGCTTAGTTCTTCCTTGGCTAGGGGTGGTGGATGGGGGGCGGTGTCTGCAGTTCCTCGCTGTGCAGTCCTCTCCATGGGGGGTTTCAGTGTTCTCCTGATATAGCTGCTCCCCAGAGGAAGCAATCCACAACTGCAAGAGAGGAAGAAGCTGCAGAGGGCTTTTCCGACCTGGTCTTGGAAGTCACAGACCATCACTACTGCTCAATTCTATTCATTAGAAGCGAGTCACTACTCAAGGCAAGGGGACTCAGCCTCCACCATTTGAAAAGAGGAGTCTCAAAGAATTTGGGGACATCTTTTAAAACCACCATAGGGACCACCACAGCGGAAGAAAAATGGAAAGTAGCGGAGTCTAAGATCAGAGTGTAATGGTCTGAGTAACAGGGAGGAAAGGAGAGGCACAGAGATAATGACATAAGAGTACAGGGAGAGCCCGGATAGCTCGCAATGCTGGCTGCACATTAGAACCACATGGGAAATTTAAAAAGTACTGATGCCCTGGGCCCCACTGCAGATCAATTAAGTCAGTATTTCTCGGATGGAGGACAAGTATCAGTATTGTTTAACAGCTCTCCAAGTGACTCTAATGTGCAGCCTGCGTTGTGAACCGCAGAACAGCAGAGATGCTGGAGTCAGGCTGGGTAGGGGCTCAAATCTCAATGATGCCATTAAGTAGCTGTGTGTTCTTAGACAAGTTAATTCATTTTTCTGGGCCTCATCTGCAAAATGGGGATATGAACAGTACTTCCTCAAAGGGTTGTTGTGAGGATTACCTGGGCTAATACCCTACATAAATTGTTGGGAACTGTTC
Organism: Avahi laniger; assembly: GCA_963575035.1. Taxonomy (NCBI): domain Eukaryota; kingdom Metazoa; phylum Chordata; class Mammalia; order Primates; family Indriidae; genus Avahi; species Avahi laniger. The sequence continues at coordinate 16,708 of CAUYSK010035343.1, read as the reverse complement.
TGGGTGCAGTAAGTGCTGTGTAAACGTTACTATTGTGATTATTGGCAGCATCCATGGAGTTTTCCTCCCTCCTGCTCCTCCCTCCCAAGTGCCTAAGCCTGGAGAGGAGCGAGGCTTTCTGTGCCCTAGCTTCCTCCCTTTCCCTTGAGAGGAAGGTCCTAGGGATTCTTTAGCAAGCTGCCTGAGTCTCTGCAAGGCCTGCCCAGCCCTCAGGCAGGGCCCAGGTAAACTGAGAGGCTGAGCTGCTGCCCCAGCAACGGTGGGCTTCGCTGCAGAAGGACCTCCCGCGTACTGGGAGATGGAAGAGAACGCAACAGGAACGTTCAGGAGTGGGGCGTGCACACATGCCTTGCAATTCCTTCAAGAACCCTTCCTGATCTCGACTTCTCTGAACTCCTATAACATCAACACGCTCCCTAAGTGACCTGCTGCCTTTTATATTTATTTATTTACCTTCTGTGTTTTCTCTCCTTCAGCCGATAAGTTCTTGCAGTGGCAAAGACTATGTCTTCTGGGGGACGTTATCTGTGAAAGGAGGAAGGGGAAGATGAAGAAGGAAAAATGGGCGTCCTGTTTGGATTATAGACACCTCTTTAATGTCAAAAAATGTATATATGTTAGTGGAAAATATACTCTGTTCTTTAACTCCTTCCCCTGCCCACTCCCCATATCACTACCTCCCTAAAACACCCCTTTCTGTGACCACCATTTTCATGGAAAAATAGCGTGAGTGTTCTTTCTCCTGCTTTTACAGCAGAGGTTAATAAATTGCCACCATTACAGGGTATTCCAGCTGATATTGATGGGGCAGGTACAGAAATAAGCTAATGGGTTAGTTCCTATAGAGAAATGTGTTTCTCAAACATAAAAGCACTATTTTGTAGGAAAGTAGATTTAGTTTTTTCAAGCCTACTAGGATAGATGGGGGGGGAGAGAAGAATAGAGAATAAAATAATTAGACTATAAAACAATTGTTGACAAGACTCTTATATGAATTTTCTCCCTGCTCTCTAACATCCAATTAATCATGATTTGAATAGGTTATATCTTAATTCTCTGCCTTTGGGGTTTTTTTTTAACCCCTCCGTCCTTCAAGTTTATGATTTGATCCTAAAAGTTAAAGATCTTTTTAATGAAATGTATTAAGCAAAAACATATTTAAAGCCCCTGCTATTCATTAAGTATGTTTTTATGGTAAATGTGAGTGACTAAAGAGAACATGGCAATAAGGTATCTCAATTCAATAGCACTTGAGCTTAGTATAAAATATAGAAAGGAACATCGTGGCTAAAAGTTCTGGGTGGGTGGAATCTGAACCCGTGTTTATTAGTGGTATAAGCATCGAGATGCTGAAAAGAGGTCATCTAGATTTTGATTTCTCCCGGCTGAGTTTGTTCATTGCTGCCAATGTAGGGAATCCTGGATTTTAAGCCTTACAAGCTAGAAATAAAATTATCCCTAAAAATAAAAATTATTCTAGAAAAACATGGCCTTAATGGTTGAGGTTATAATAACTGTTACTTACATAAATAGCTGATTTTATTGGTCTGGTTAAATGATTCCCATGTGTCCGTCTGAAACTTCCTGCAGTCATTCTTCATTGACTGCCATCTCGGCTATTAGAGAAGAAAAAAATGATGAACTCAAGGCTCCTTCATCAATGAGCTCAGCCAATAAGCCAATAGAGGGTTCAGTGGGCAACACTGACCTTCCCAGGAAAACTACTAGCGTGAAAACTGAAGAAACATGGCACAAAGACACAGCCGTAAAATTCAAGAGACTAAAATAAACTCAGTGAGCCTGCCTGGTCGCTAAACACTGAATACATTTAAGTGCTATTTTGACAAGAGAGCATGGCGGCTATTTAAGAATTTCATTTTTAAGACTCTAGTACAATTTTGTTCTTCTAACAGCATCATCCTGTGTCTGTGTTTGTTCCCAGTGAGGTCATTATTAAGTGAATTGAATTATTGTTCTGTTCAAATGACCTGTGCATTCAACAATGTGTGCTGTGCTCCAGCAAGAAATGTTTTATGTATTATTGGGAGATGGCCATCTGTGGCATAAACCGGGCCTCCCAACATGCAGAAATGTTGGGAGATAGTTTATGTTCAGTTTTATCTATGATCTGAATTCCATTTATAAGCTTTTTTCATCCACTTGTCAACACTGTTCACTATAGCAACACTGAAAATGGCCAGAAATGAACAGATTTATCAGAGCAATGTGAGGTCAGACTGTATGTTTCAATTATTGTACATTGAATTTTTATCATGCATTTAAATTTTGTCCATAAAAATAGTAACAATGTAATAAAAATGAAATTAGTTTTCTTTGATCAACTTCCAGTTATTATAAGTTACAAAGTGAACAAGCTAGATTTCATGATTTTTATTAGATAATGGGTCTCACATTATATATGTATATTTTAAATATAACATTGGTTGTCCATGCCAAGAAACATGGATTAATTTTTTCAAGTCTGAAGAACACTGTTTTTCCCCTTCCTGCATATGTAATGGAACAGCATGGCAATATGTAAAATTAAATTTTAAAATTGTAGATTATATTTAAACCACACCCTCCCAACCTTTTCGTATCATTTGAAAGTAAAAATACGAGGGCCATGTTGGACCAAACGAATGATTTTATATAAGGTGAATACACTCAGATATTTGTATTATAGAATGAAAGGATTTTTAGGTATCTTCTGGTGGTTTTATTGTTGCACTGTTAGCTCAATTAACAATAAGAATCTTCTTTATAGTAAAGTATAAAATCTTACAAATAGAAGAAAACTTTCACAAGTAAGAGGATTTCCTTTTCTTCTTTCCTTCCTTCCTTCCTTCCTTCCTTCCTTCCTTCCTTCCTTCCTTCCTTCCTTCCTTCCCATGTCTTTATTTCTAAAATAAAAGCCTTCTACATTGTATAAAACAGTATTCATTTTGAACATACAGCTTTACAATTTAAATACATTTAGATTTTAATTTCATTTGTAAGTGGGGGATGTTTGTTAGGAAAATGACTAGTTATCAGCAAACAGGTAGGGAGATAAGCATTGTTCACAAATGTGTCCCTGGAGTCATATTATACTCACTCACCTTGAAAGTATCATAATGAAAATGATGAGAATGATGACGATGATGATATAGCAATGATAACTAGCATTTAATGAGCACTTTGTCTGTGGCTGGAGCTAGGCTAAGTGCTCCACAGGCCTTGCCGTATTCGCTCTTCAACAACCCTATGAAAGCAGATAATTTCATCTTTAGATGAGGAAACTGATGCTTTGAAAAGCAAAGAAACTTGCCCAAAGTCACTTGCTAGGTCTCCACCCTAGGTCTGTGTGACCCCTCAGTCCTTTTGGACTGTTGGTGAAGAGGGTAGAATATGTGGGGACCTTCCCCAATTTCGCCCAGTCAGATGGCAGAATTCAGAGGTCAGTGGCCTTGCTGTGGCTGCAGAGGGCCTTGGGCTTCCGAGTTGCAAAGTCTCCATCCAGGAACACTGCTTTTTCCAGGACCTGAAGCACTTGGCGCTGGACCAGACCAGTAAAACTAATCCCTATATCTTCTCTGCACACACCTTTTTCTGGTGCATTTTACATTTTTTGGTGTGCATGTTTTTATTTAATATTCATTTGATATTTCATACTATGACTCTTCTTTCCTGGTGTTTTGGAACTCACATCTCCTGTTACAGATTCAATGAAGGGTCTGCCTCATCCTAAATGCCCCAGCCTTTGCTACTGTCCTTTGAGTGCCAAGACATGACCAGAGATGGTGTCTCATTCAAAGAGGTTGGCTGGCAAACCACAAAGGCCAAGAACAAAGGGCTCTGTACAATAGGGACAGAAGTGTAATTAGCTGACCTCCTGGGATTCGGACTAGAAAATTGGAAGAGTATTGGCCAGATGGGAGTAAATGGAGAATGGAATAGATACTCTGAGAAGCAGAGATGACATGGTGGTAGGACTATGAGAGAGACCAAGAGAGGAGCTGATCCTAAGGCCAGCCTCAGTTTTTCTAATGGTTTTCCACTAAATGTGTCCCTAAACTTTTTCTTAGGGAGACCTGAGTAAGGCCCTGTTTCTTGCAACTGCAAGAGTCCGACATATGAGGACATATGAGAGCCCACAACCAACACCATTTTGTGGCTTCTCTTCATGCCACCCCCCAACCCCCTTGTCCTTGATGGGTTTGATTATTAGATAGACACTAGCTAGCATTCCTTCCTTTGCAAGTGACAGAAACTCAACTAAAACATTTTAACCAATAAAAAGGGGGGGTTGGAGGAGGATAACGTGGGGAGATGGAGAGAAGTAGGAGCTGGAAAGATACTGACAGAGGACACAGAACTGAAGAAATCATTGCAGAACGCAAATATCCCTGAGCCCTTAGTGACTAGAAGCAGAGACTTATTGCTGACATGGTTCGCCTTTGGTCACATGTTCTACATGGTGGAGGATGTGGCTGACAGCAGCTCTTGAATATATTCTTTGTGACCAGAACTGAAGGAGAACTTTCCCCACCAATAAAACTTAGAAACTTTCTTGGGAAGGACTTTGATTGGCAAGGCTTTGGTCAAGTTCCAAAGAAATCTTTGCCGAGGGAATAAGGCCTAGGACTGTAAGGCTATGATTCTACACTCATCAGAAATGTATGATTGGAGCGGTGAAGAGCAGTTCCCCAACGGAGCAGGAACAAGCCAACGAAAAGAGCAGCATATATGACAGGAGGTGAAGCTATATGGCTTTACTGCATCATTTATAAAGAAGCAAAAGAGAAAATCAGCTTTCTGTCTCATTTCCCAGGGTCCTGGTACAGCCCTATTCCACAATCCCTGCTCCCCCTCAGATTGCTTATTTCAGGATGTTAGAATCATCTACCTGAGGACATTCACTCACCTCCACCTAACGGTCATCCTCACCACTGAACCAAGCAATTTGAATGAATTTGTAGAGCTCAAAAGAAGACAGGGGAGGCTCTCTTTTCTTTATATGATGGGTCCTCCGTGTGTGATCCCTGGCCCAGCAGCAGCAGTATTACCTGGGAATTTGTTAGAAATACAAATTTGGGAGCTTTAGCCCAGTTGTGTTGAATCAGAGACTATGGAGGTGAGGCCCATAGATCTATGGTGATTATGTTGCAGGTTAAAATTTAAGAATTTCTGCTATATGGAACCCGTTCTACTAAGTGAAGTATCCCAAGAATGGAAAAATAAGCACCACGCATACTCACCAGCAAACTGGTTTCACTGATCAACACCTAAGTGCACATATAAGAATAACATTTATTGGGTGTCGGGCAGGTGGGAGGGGGGTGGCGGGGATGGGTATATACATACATAATGAGTGTGATGCGCACCATCTGGGGGACGGACATGCTTGCAGCTTGGACGTGGGGGGGCAAGGGCAACATACGTAACCTAAACATTTGTACCTCCATAATATGCTGAAATTAAAAAAAAAAAAGAATTTCTGCTTTAAGCCTCCCTTTAAGACTCCCTTGTGTAGATTGTTTCTCCAAAGCATGCCTGAGTGAAGACTGTTGGCCAAGGATGCTGGCCTATCATCACCATGTGCTTCTCAATATGCTTTTTGCAGTTGTCCCTCTGCATCCATCCATTGCCACCAGTGTCCCCCAAGTAGATCCTGGAAAGAGTTTGAAGGATAAGGAGAGTGTGGATGAAACCATTCCATAGGGTTCTCACGTATGGTTCGTTCATGGCAATGTACCCCTGCAATGAGTGCAATAGTGTCAACCTGACTGTGCCACAGGGTGCCCAGATTAAACATTATTATTTCTGGGTGTGTCTGTAAGAGTGTTTCAGATGAAATTAGCATTTGAATCGCTGGACCCAGTAAAGCAGGTTGCCCTCCCCAACGTGGGTGGGCATCATCCAATTCATTGAGGATCTGAATAGAATAAAAAGGTGGAGGAAGGAGGAATTCATACCTTTTGCTTCCTGTCTGCCTGCTTGAGCTGACACATCAATCTTCTCTTGCCCTTGGGCCAGGATTTATACCATCAGCCTTCCTGGGTCTTCAGCTTTGCAGCCGGCAGATCTTGGGACTTAGCCTTCATCATTGTGAGCCAATTCCTCATAGTAAATCTATTTATAGCTATACCTACACCTCTATCTCTATTTATACCTCTCTCTCTCTCTCTTCCATTAGTTCTGTTTATACAATGAGAATGTGTACTTGTGTGTGCAGGCTCCAACACACACGTCTAAAGTGTACTGGGGGCGCTTCTTTGTGTCAGCTTCACAGGCTACTTGTGGCCCCAGAGACTTCAGGAATGTTTTTAGAGGAACCTCATCTTCCCCATGTATCCACAGGCACTTGCTTAAAAAACCATATGGGCTTAAAAAAGGAAAACTGAGCCCCAAGTGTCTTCCTACATTGTTCTCCTTTTTTTATTTTTAGAAAGCTGAGATTGTGTTTTCTCCACTCTGCGAACATCATTATGCTATCTCATAAGAGCTGTGCTTACAGTAGATGCAGAGGAAATGACAAACTCTGGTGGCCCCCACAGCTCTTGTTTCAAACCTTCAGTACTGGTTTTTGGCCCATTCATTCAGGAACGGATATTTTCTCTGCATATCCAAAATTTCCTAACATTATCCCATTGACTACTGAACAAAAAAAGTGTTTTTAGATTTCAAAAATCATCCAATATGCACAATACGGACTCATGTCTCAGACAGGTAAAATTGTTCAAAAGCCAAAGATCATGAATCTGGAAAGCAAGTGGGTTTTAATTTTTGTGCTACGAATCTTCTGGGTGCAAGAACCCTTGTACGATCATCTGATCCACAACTTCACCTTTAAGCCAGAACTGCTTCTGCCAGGAAAGGATTCTTATCCCAAAGTAAAAGGATTTGCAACCAAAGATTCATAACAGAAGTGTCATCTCAGCCTTATTGGTGGGATTGCAAAGTGATAATTTAATTTAATTACACTATAATTTAATATCTCCTATGTTTCCCTGGGAGTACTTGGAGGACAGTGTTCTGAGAGTGGCACCTAGTTCTTTGATAGAATAGTTATACTGGTGGTAGATGAGGTTGCTTCCACAATCACTAGCTAAATTTTTGTTTTTAAATCCCAATCTCTGGAAATATTTAGCTCATGCTAATTTTTTTATATAAAATAACAACACTCTTTTTCAAGGTTATTCATTTACACTCATAAACGGAGAGGATTTTCCAGAGAACAGTTGAGGGTTTATTTGCCTGACCAATCATTTAAGCTTTCTTCTCTTAAACAGGAAGAAAAAACAGCAGAGACCAGCCATTTCCCCACTCCTTGGTTATATCACCAGTTCCCAACCCAGGCCCTACGCTGCCTAGAAATCTGTTGTCTTGGCTTCTTCCGTATTTCAGGGAGTAAAAGACACATAGGACTTATGCCAGATTTCACTTTGTAGTGAATTATTTAAAATTGTTTAAAAGGATAAATATGCTGGAAATTAAATGTGACAGACTGTTAAAAATCGCCCAAGGCAATTTTTAGAAATCTTTAGATTTCTCTTCCACTACCTTGGGTAAGGAAAAATGGTGATGCTGATAACAAAGAGAGGAAAGTAAGAAGGAAAATTTAACTTGCTAAGAGGAAGGCTAAGTTTTAGTCCCACACAGTGAATTTGTGGCGTGATACAGAGTCGTGTGCTCTGTGGTGTGCCACCCACGTTCCGCATTCAGGACCAAGGCATTTATTCCTCAGCTATTAGAGTGTTACCTGTTGATGGCTTTTAGCCGAGTCCCTCTCCAGAAATTGCCCTTAGATAAGAGGAACTGTCTCCTGAAGAGTTATTTCTCTTCCCCCAGGGGCAGTCCGCGTACAATGACTAGTTGATGAGGGGTACCAAGTCCTATCTGCCTTGCCTCTATTTGAGGGGCCATCTAGCTTCATATTCCCAGTGGGATTGGCTGAGGCCTCGTTGCGACTGCATCACAGTTCAACACCTCCTAATGCCCAGTCCTGCTTTCCCCACCAAGAACAAGTGGTGTTTTCCAATGCACACCCCAATAAAATGCCTCCGTGTGTATCTTCATTGCAGCCTGTTTCCTGAGTTGTTAAACCTAGGATGCCCAGGAATTTAAACAAAGATGTTAACATGATGAGGGAGGTGGAGAGGTAGGAGGAATTACTTCTTTTTGTATTTTAATAATTTTATTGTGGTAAGAACACTTAACATGAGATCTACCCTATTAATAAATTTTAAGTGTACAGTATATTGACTGCAGATACAATGTTGCACAGCAGATCTCTAGAATTTATTCATCTTATTTTACTGAAACTTTATGCCTGTTAATCACTACCTCCTAATTTGCCTCTCCCCCTAGTCCCAGGTAACTACCATTCCAGTCTTTGATTTTATGCATCTGACCTCATATAAATGGAATATGCACTTGTCTTTCTGTGACTGGCTTGTTTCACTTTGCATAATGTCCTCAAGGCCCACCCATATTGTCACATGTTGCAGAATTTCCTTCTTCTTTAAGGCTGAATAGTATTCCCTTGTGTGTGTGTATGTGTGTGTGTGTGTCTGAGTCTGCGTGCACCACATTTTCTTTATGCATTCATCTGCTGATGGACATTTAAGTTGTTTCTTAGCTATTGTGAATAGTGCTGCAATGAACGTAAGAGTGCTAATGTGTTTTCAGATCCTGATTTCAATTCTTGTGTGTATATACCCGGAAGTGGTATTACTGGATTATATGATAGTTCTATTTTCAGTTTTTTGAGGAACCTCCATACTGTATTTCATAATGGCTGCACCGTCTTGCATTCTCACCCACACTGTGCAAGTGTGCCAATTTCATGGAGTTACTTCTTCAAGTTTATCTTAATACAAATTAAATTTTTTAAGGTCATAGGCCTTTAATTTATAGCATCCCTTAAGGCTGATTTGATGCATTAATGTAAATAACAGCAGCACAAAGCAGTTAGTCAAGTATTTATTAAGCACCCATAAGGTAACTCATTTTTGACTGAAAATCCTTATGAATGGTACAATTTGTTTACACACTTGATCTTAGCCAAAAGGCTGAGAAACAATGCATTTTGTTTACAACATAACCTGTTGGTACTTAGGCTGATTGTGTTACTATAAAGATATATCTGAGGCTGGCTAATTCATGAAGAAAAGAGGTTGATTTGGCTTCAATTGTGCTGTCTGAAAGACTAGGCATCTGGCGAAATCCTCAGGCTGCTTCCATTCATGGTGGAAGGTGAAGGAGAGTCAGCATCTTCCAAGATCATGTGTCGAGAGAGACAGCAAGTGGGACAGAGGAGGAGGTGCCAGGATCTTTATAACAGCAACCTCTCTCGGGAACTACTAGAGCAAGAACTCATTACTGCAGAGACAGCACCACGCCACTCATGAGGGACCCACCTCCATGACCCAGACACCTCCCATTATGTCCCACCTCCCCCCAGCACTGGGGATCAAATTTCGGTGTGAGGTTTGGGGGCAGGGGGACAAACATCCCAACTATAGCAGTACTATTTAGATGATTTTCAGTTTTGATGATAACAAGCTCATTTTGAAAACCTTCATGGATAATAAGACTATGTGATTTCAAGGGCTTAAAAGTGAGTTATTGACCCAGTGTGGACCTCATCTGATAGTTTCCCATAAACAACCGGAGTCATATAGAATTAGCTCCTCATGAAATCTATTAAAAAAATGTACTTTTGTTTTTTAATCACCTAATGGAACAGGTCAAAGTCCTCAACGTAATGATTATATTCAGTGTCATCAAGACATTCAGCTCAGTTTTATAGACGATATTGTGAAAACAGTGCGGGATTCATCGAGAGGCAAGAGTCTGAGTGTGGTATCGCCCATCTCCACACCTCTTCCTCATTAACACTCGTCCAGGGCAACAAGAGCTGCCCTAACGTTCTACTGTTACCTCTGCCACTGAGGGCCCAGTGCAGCTGGCCTGGCAGGAACAGAGACCACAGCAGCGATGCCCAAAGCATACGACCTACATAATGGCTTCTGCGAATCATTTCATTTTTGCAAGCCCAGCTGCTCAGGTTTTGGTCACTTTCCATTGATGTCCTTCAGGCTTGGGTTTGGGAACCCAGAAAAATAGTTAATTATCCTAATTTTTTCAAATGACTAAGAAACACACAATCCCTAGACTTCCTTGTTATTTCAATTCTGGGACCTGACTTGAAAAATCTGTGGTGTTTCCTGTATAATGCAGCACCTCTCAACCATGACATACCACATGTACTAGAATGTTGTAGAGAAATACACTGCACAGAAGATGAATTTTAGCAGTTTCTCTCTCTCTCTCTTTCTTTAATTTGATATTAAAATAGTGATTTAACATTTTAATGTGGCATAGTTGACAATGCAGGTTTGTGCAATGAAAAGATAATTGGTATAACATTTTAAAATATTTTATTGTGGCATTTTTAATAATAAAAACAGTAAAATGCTTTTGCATTTTAGGCTCAGCCTAAACTTTAATAATCATTTTTATTCGAATGACAGGATGTAGAACATTTGAATGTTGTATATATACCAATGAATGATTTAGGGGAACTATGAAATTATATTAAATTTGAAGAATACAGTTTAGTGTAGGAGGGGGAAAAAAACCCTAATGACTTCACAGAAGAAATATTTATTGGAATATCGTGTTACCTTTGTTTGTAACATAATGGTCTCAGAGGGATCAAGAGAGATTGTTTTGATGGTAAATTTATTACATAGTTTTTAGGGGCCTGGGCCTAAGGGATCTTGTTGAAAAGGGCTTTGTGATCCCAGAAGCTATGAGGAACTTTGGCCTCTCCCAGAGACAGTCTCCAGAGTGAATCGATGTCCTTGGAGAACAAAACAGATGCTGCCCAGGGGGAGCAAATGTTTCAAGTTGGTGTCAGCTCACCAAGGAAGGGAGCAGACAGCACATATTTCACGTCTGTCAAAAATGCAGTATTTCCTTTAAGAAAGTAACTCCAAAGCATTCTTTTTTCCCCTCCTCTCCTTAAAAGCTCAGGCTTGATATTCAACTACCTGAGCTGCATTCTGCCTTTACCATTTATCGGTCGTTTGACCTTGATCAAGTTACTCGGCCTTCCTGAGCCTGTGTCTTCATCTGCAAAATGGGAATAGTATTAATAATAGGACTTACCTCTTAAGATCATTTTGAAGACTAACTGAAGCAATCAACAGGTAGCACTCAACTGCATCCACAGAGCCTTGGCCCACAATTAAACTCTCCAACAATGGCAGCCATTATTATTACTGTAAATAATTATTTTTTTAATGCCATGTTTTGTCCGCATGTGTGTAAGAGGGATCCATGAGGGTATGACTTGGGAAATAGGGTATGTATGTTAATGCCTCAAACTCCAGCTTCACTTTGGGCACCCACAGGTCTACAAAGAGGGCTGGCACGAGGCCCGAGGGGCACACTCCGTCTCGTGGCCACAGCGCACCCTGAAGATTAAGAGGAGCCAGCCTATGGCAGAGTCCCCAGGATAGCAGAGGGCCTTCAGACTCCTCTCTCCCATGACTTACATCTCTAGTATGGGCTCCAGGCAGCCCAGAGATTCCAGACTGGACAGGCCACAGGGCACAGTGACTGTGTATCAGAGTTGCCAAAAAAGAAAATGCTACTCTTCAACTGCATTTACAAGAATTTGCCTCGCTCCTTGCCTCCGCAACTCTCTCCTACCACTTGATCCCTGTCTGCAAGTTTAGCCTCGCTCCAGATCTGTGGCCAGTCTTGTCCTCAGTCAGAGGGAGCTGAAGAATAAGTCAAGAGCTTCGGTGATTCCACATCAAGACCACTTTGAGGCTTCTTCGGCTTTCATTACTTATCTCAGTTTTAGTAATAATAACATTAACAGTAATAACTAACATTATTAATTAACATTATTAACACCTACTCTGTTCTAATCACATTACCTATATGAGTGATTTGCTTCTCATAAAAAACCCTATGAGGTAGGCATTGTTATTATTCTCATTTTACAGATGAGGAAACTGCAGGCCAGAAATGCTAAGTAATTCGACCAAAGTTGCACATGTAGTGGGAGACAGAATGGAGTGTTGGCTGGGCAGGCCACACCTTTAACTACTCCTCTCCCCAATAAGCTTCTCCTTTATTCCTCTGCCTCAGCCCCAGCTTGTTCTCTCATTTTAAAGATCAAATCTTTGACTTGTTCTGTCTGCTTGATGAGCTGCTTGGGGCCCTAGGTCCTCGTGACAGCCCTCCCAGGAGCTGGGGCCCTCCCCTGAACCCCAGGCCAGCAGTCCTGCCGCTTGCATCCAATTTCAGGTCTCCCTGTCCTGGACTCCTCCTTGGGCTGTGGCCTGATGCCTATCTCCACACATTCCAGATGCTGCCTTTTTGGCGAGGTTCCATACATCACCCACAGGGACTTTGGTCTCCAAGCTTCTTGCTTACCTACATGGATGTCCCACATGTGGGCTCCAGCTCCTCCAGGCATAGCTCTGACTACGGTGGCCCACGCTCTGTGCCTCATGGTGCTATGCTGGGGCTTCTCTCTGCAAGGAGTGCCTTGGCTGTGGAAGAGCAGGCCACATCGTTTTCATGCCTGCTCCATTCTTCCTCCTCCTTCCACAGCTGAGTCTGGAGGAGAGCCATGTGTAGGGAGCCAGCATTCGGGCTGTCTCGAAATATACAAAATGGGCACGTGATGTGGTTACCATTCTGTTCAACGTTGGTAGACAGGCTTCTAAGTGTGTAGACAAGAAACGTTAAAATGACTTAGCCCCTCAAAGACCAGTAGAAAATATTCAAGTGTCCTTAAGATTGTGCTATACCTCTGTGAGTATGAAGGGGAAACTTAAACTTACTGTATGAAAATGATCAACTAGGTATTTTTCAATTTAATGCCTAAGATATCGAAATGTCAAGTATCCCATGGTACTAGGCCAACCGAAATTAACTGAGTAATAAAATATACCTACAGCAGTAGGAGAGTTAAGGGACTCTCTCTGAGTCATGAAAATACATATTTGATGAACAAGTCAAAAAAACTCCCCTGTCTAGAAGGCAAAATGTTCAACATTTTGAGAGGTAATGGATTCTTAACCCAGAAGGAGACAGGGCCACCACCTAAGATAATTAGCCTCCACAGGAGGACAACAGATGGCTCAAGGTCAAGGACATCACTGACATGAGAGGGAGGCCCGGGACATCAGAGCTGCCTAAAAACTCAAAGGATAGTCTGCGAAGTCCTTGACACAACTGCAGACAATCCTTAACAAGAAAAAAACGTTGGCCTCATTGGTTCATCTGGAAAAGTGCAGGAAGGTGAGGGAGGGTATGGGTGACAGAAGTTGTTAAGATCAGAAGTAATAAAGGAAAATATTTTCAGATTATACTCACCAAAAAAATTCTTTGTAAAGCCAAAAGCACCATAAACAAAATTAAAATTTTAACAAGCTGGTTATAAGGGTCTGTCTTTCTCTCTTTCTCTCTCTGCCCAGCCTCTGACTTCCCCTTCTCACACATGGGGAATTCTCCTCTGTATGACTGTGGATGAAAGGGAGGGTCCACTTTCCAGCACAGGGTGTGAACAGTCCAAACAGTCACTTTCTCTGCTCCCTGGCAACCAGGGTGCAGGCTGTGATGGGGGCTCAGCCAATCGGACACTCTGGTCCAGGACTCTGAATCAGGACAGAGGAGATTCCATTTTTGTGGCTTCAGCATCAAGTCTCCAGTGCCAGTGTGGGCAGAGGTGCCAGAGTGGCTTTCGGAGTCCAGTGTAAGAATTGGCAGGGTCCTCACTGTGCTGTTCCTATACTATGTTTTGGGCTGTTGGTCTGCCTAGCTTCCCTCGGAGCTGCTCTGTCTTTAGGGTCTAGAGTTCTAGCTTTTTCCAGTGATTCTGTGATCTACCAAGTATCCTTTCAAAATATTCATTTTCTGCTGGAATGAGCCAGTCACTTTCTGTTGCATACACCCAAGAACTCCTAACAAAACACTAGGGGACCTACTTGTAGCATTTCATAGGCAAAAGCAAAATATTCTGAAAATATAAACAGCTCTAACAAAGTCAATAAGGAAAGATGCATATTCCAATAGAAAAGAGGGCAAAGGATATGCAGAGACAATTCACTGGAGAGAAAATACAAATGGCCAACAAACAGGAAAAGACATTTGCCCTCATACTCTTAAGATACAAGTTTTGCAAATATTGTTAAGAAATAATTTTTCCCGTATCATACTGACAAAGATTTAAAAAATATTAATGCTCAGTGGTGGTGAGCTTGTGCGGAACAAGTTGTTGTTGGGGCGGTGTAATATGATATAACTTTTCTAGGGGGTGGGGGAAAGAAATCTGATACTATGTATCAAAATTAAAACTATTCCTTTTTGCCCCACAATTGTGCTTATAGGAATTCATCCTGAAGAAAGGCCATGACCCATGAAGTTCAGTCCCCAAATGATGTCTTAGAACACACGTTTCATGTAACTTGAAGTAAATTCATAGTTCAAAGTAATTTTAAAATAACTCAAGCATTTTTCAATTGTTTGTCCCAGGATGGGCTTTCCTATGGAGAGGATGGGCTTACAGAATTATATATGGTATTAGGTTCTTTTTCATCCTCTCCTCCAGCTCTCCGCCCCTGTACATCGTAGCTGTGATCCTCAGACACTGTACTAAAGTATTCCTCCTACCCCGGCTCCAGGCACCTCCTCCTTCTCCCCCCACTTTCGATCAAGAACGTGTCTTCCCCAAGAGTGGAAGAAGGGGAAAGACCAAAACTATCGAGGGAGGTAAAGAAAGAGAACATTCACAAATTATAATAATAGTCCTTGTGTTAATTCCACCTAGAAATAAGCAAAGAAGGGTTCTAAGAGCTATATCTCAGTCCCTGTTGTCCTTCTACTCACTCTGTGCCAGGCCTGACTCAGTGCTGCTCTTCAGGCTTTTGCCCTTGCTGCTCTGCCTCCAGATAAATAAATTTGGGTCTTTGTTCATTTGCTACCTGGGCAGTGAGGTCTTCCCTGGTCACCCATTTAAAATTGCAACAAACAACTCCCTAGTGTTTCCTATCCTCCTTCCTTGCTTTATTTTTCTCCATAACACTTATCATTAATGAATATTCTATATATTTTTTTCATTTGTAGTCCGTATCTCCCCTCCACTACTAGAATATAAGCTCCATAAGGGAGGGATTTGGGGCTGTTTTATTCACTGCTTTATCACAGTGCCTAGAAGAGAAGCTGACCCAGTGTAGATGCTCTAAAACAATTTGCTAATGCAAAAATATCCTCGCTCGTGCTTATTGTAAAGAAAAAAAAATCCTATGTGTAGATTTGTTAAATAAATTACACCACATCTGTACAATGGACTGCTTAGCACACTGTGGCAAGCAGAATAATAATGATTGCCCAAAGATATCAGGTCCTAATTCCTAGAATTTATAAACGTTACCTTATTTGGAAAAAGAGTCCTTATATGTGTGATTAAATTGAGGGATTTGAGAAAGAGGCAGAGGTAGAACTCACAAACACACAGAGGAGAAGGTAATATGAAGATGCAGCAGAAAGATAGTTGAACACTGGAGTGATGTGGCCACAAGCCAAGGAATGCAGCAGCCTCCAGGAGCTGGACACCCTGATTTCCACCTAGTGATACTGATTTCAGACTTCTGGCCTCCAGAACTGTGAAAGAATAGGTTTTTGTTCTTAGTGGGATGTGATTTTTTTTTCTATTTTTGGTAGAGAGGGGGTCTTGCTCTTGCTCAGGCTGGTCTCAAACTCCTGGCCTCAAGGGATCCTCCCATCTCAGCTTCCCAGAGTGCTGGGATTACAGGTGTGAGCCACCAGCCAGGTTTCTAACTATAAAGTTTAATCTTCAGTACCTGGTGTCTAAACTCTTGGCTGATTAATTCAGATCAAATCTTCACACTTTCAATAGTTTTCTCCTTTTCATTCCCAATCCAAATTTCAAGGACAATATACAGAAATTAATTTTTTAGTTAGAATGGAGGAAATTGTGTTTAAATTCCTTCAGAGAATTAATGTGGAGTTAAATGTAATATTTGCCAACTCTACACTGCTTTTATGCTTCTTTATTTCAGCATATTATGGGGGTACAAATATTTAGGTTATATATATTGTCTTTGCCCCACCCAAGTCAGAGCTTCAAGCGTGTCCATCCCCCAGATGGTGCGCACTGCACCTATTAGGGGTGTATATACCCATCCTCTCCCCCTCCCATCTGCCCGACACCCGATGAATGTTACTACTATATGTGCAATGCTTTTGCTTGCAGTTTTCCTGCCATTTTTATTTTAATTCTTACTATCTGCTTTTATAGAGATTATTTCATTTAGATTTTGAAGTATTTTACAACAATGTTTAGTAGAGGGGAAAATATTTCCAGCGTACAGAGAAAGTTTACCTAGGTTAGATGACCATTTTTGAGTGGGATGGATTTTCGTCATTGTCACCTGTAATGTGGAGCTTCTACCTGACTGGTAATAAGAGATACTTTTTGTGGTGGTTAATTGATGGTCTTAGGAAAACAACATAGCTAATTTCTTTTTTTTTTTTTTTTTTTTTTGAGACAGAGTCTGGCTCTGTTGCCCTGGCTAGAGTGAGTGCCGTGGCATCAGCCTAGCTCACAGCAACCTCAGACTCCTGGGCTCAAGCGATCCTCCTGCCTCAGCCTCTGGAGTAGCTGGGACTACAG
>CAUYSK010035340.1:0-10140 GCA_963575035.1 Avahi laniger | reverse complement strand
TCGCCAGCATTTGTTGTTTTGGGATTTTTTGATAGAGGCCAATCTCACTAGGGTTAGGTGATATCTCATTGTGGTTTTGATTTGCATTTCTCTAATGATTAGGGATGCTGAGAATTTTTTTTTATATGTATGCTAGCCATTATTTTGTCTTCTTTTGAAAAGTTTCTGTTCATTTCCTTTGCCGATTTACTGATGGAGTTGTTTGGTCTTTTCTTGTTGATTTTTTAAACTTCTGGATAGATTTTTGTTATCAGCCCTTTATCAGATGTGTAGAGAGCAAATATTTTCTCCCATTCTGTAGGTAGTCTTTTTGCTCTAATGATAGTTTCCTTGGCTGTGCATAGACTTTTTAATTTGATCAGATCCCATTTATTTATTTTTGTTGCTGCTGTGATTACTTTGGGGGTCTTCTTCAAAAATACTTTGTCTAGGCCAATGTCTGAAAAGGTCTTCCCAACGTCTTCTTCTAGAATTCTTAACATTTCATGCCTTAGGTTTAAGTCTGTTATCCATCTTGAATTGATTTTTGTGAGAGGCAAAAGGTGGGGATCCAGTTTCATTCTTCTGCATATAGCTATCCAGTTATCCTAGCGCCATTTATTGAAATGAGAATCTTCCCCAGTATATATTTTTGTCTGTTTTGTCAAAGATTAGATTACCGTATGCAGATGATTTCATCTCTGGATTCTCAGTCCTGTTCCAAAGGTCTATTTCTCTGTTCTTGTGCCAGTACCATGCTTTTTTAATTACTATAGCCTTGTAGTGCAGCTTGAAGTTTGGTAGACTGATACCTCCCAGTTTGTTCTTTAACTTAAGATTAATTTGGCTATATGAGGTCTTCTCTGATTCCATACAAAGCATATAATTATTTTTTCTAGATCTGTAAAGAATGATGATGGTACTTTGATAGGGATTGCATTGGGTTGCATTAATTCTGTGGATCACTTTAGGAAGTATGGACATTTTAATGACATTGATTCTACCAATCCATGAGCAAGGTAGGTTTTTTCATCTGTTTATATCTTCTACAATTCTTTTTCTTAGTGTTTCATAGTTCTCCCTGTATATCTCTCTCACATATTTCATTAAATATATTCCTAGATATTTAATTTTCTTTGAGGCTACTGTAAAAGGTATTGCATTTTTGATTTGAATTTTGGCTTGACTGTTATTGGCATATATGAATGCCTCTGATTTGTGTGTATTGATTTTGTATCCTGATACTTTACTGAATTCATCTATCCATTCCATGAGTATCTTGGTTGAATCTTTGGAGTTTTCTAGATTTAATATCATATCATCAGCAAAGAGCAAGTGTTTGATCTCATCTGCATCCATTTGGATGCTCTTATTTCTCCTCTCTTGTCTAATTGCTCTAGAAAAGACTTCCAGCACTATGTTGAATAGAAGCGGAGACAACCTTGTCTGGTTCTGGTTCTAAGTGGGAATGGTTTAAATTTTTCCCCATTCAGTATTACATTGGATGTGGGTTTATCATAAATGGACTTGATAATTTTAAGGTATGACCTGTCTATGCCTATTTTGTTAAGATTTTTTATCATAAAGGTGTGTTGGACTTTGTCAAATGCTTTTTCTGCATCTATTGAGAGAATCATATGGCCTTTGTTCTTGCTTTTATTTATGTGGCAAATTGCATTTATAGATTGGCATGTGTTGAACCAGCCTTGTATCCCTGGAATAAAGCCCACCTGGTCATGGTGCATTATTTTTTTGATATGCTGCTGAATTCTATTTGCTAAAATTTTGTTGAGGATTTTTGCATCTATATTCATGAGGGATATTGGTCTGTAGTTTTCTTTATTGTATCCTTTCCTGGCATTGGTATCAAGGTGATATTGGCTTCATAGAATGAGTTAGGAAGGATCACGTCTTTCTCAACGTTGTGGAATAATTTCTGTAGTATAGGTACGAGTTCTTATTTGTATATTTGGTAAAACTCTGAAGTGTAGCCATCTGGTTGGGGACTTTTCTGTTTTGGGAGGTTTTTAATTGCCACTCCAATTTCTGAGCTTGAGATTGGTCTATTTAGAAATCCTATTGCCTCCTTGGTGAACTTAGGAAGGTTGTATGTTTTTGGGAATTTTTTCATTTCCTCCTCATTGTGTAGTTTTTGGACATATAGATTTTTATAGTAATCAAAAATAATGTTTTCTATTTCCATGGTGTCTGTTGTGACCTCTTCTTTTTCATTTCTAATTGAGTTTATTAGAGTCTTTTCCATTAGAATTCTTGATATTCTCACAAGAGGGGTGTCTATTTTGTTTGTCTTTTCAATAAATCAGCATTTGGTTTTGTTCATCTTCTGTAAAGTTCTCTTGTTCTCAATTTCATTTAGTTCTGCTTTGATCTTAGCTATTTCTTTTCTTCTACTAGGTTTGGAATTGATTTGCTCTTCCTTTTCCAATTCCTTAAAACTGTTTATTAAATTGTCTATTTTTGAGCTTTCTGGTTTTTGGATGTGAGCATTTAATGCACTTAGGTTTACTCACAGGAATGCTTTTTCTGTATCCCACAGGTTTTGATAACTAGTGTCTCCATTATCATTTAGGTCAGAGAAACTCTTCATTTCCCTCTGTATTTTCTCCTTGATCCTATAGTTATTCAACAATAGGTTATTTAATTTCCATACTTTGTGAGGTGGTGAGTATTTCTGTTTGAATGCAATTCTAATTTTATACCACTATAATCAGAGAATATCCATGGTATAATTTCTATTTTTTTTTAATTTGTTGAGGTCTAATTTGTGGCCTAGTATGTGATCAATTTTGGAGAAAGTTCCATGGGCAGCTGAGAAGAATGTATATTCGGCTTTATTTCGATGGACTGTTTCGTAGACATCTGTCAGACTCTTTTGTTCTAGAGCTGTGTTTACGTCCAGTATTTCTTTGCTTATTTTATGTTTGGAAGATCTGTCCAGTTCATTCTGTGGGGTGTTGAAGTCCCCTACTACTATGACATTATTGTTTATCATGCTGTTTAGATCAGACAAGTTATGCTTTATGGGCACTCCTGAGTTGGGTGCATAAATATTAAGAATTGTTAATTGTTCTTGTTGGATCTTCCCTTTCACCATTATATAGTGGCCATCTTTGTCCTTTTTTACTTTTGCTATTTTAAAGCTTATGTTATCTGAAAATAATATGGCTACCCCTGCTTTCTTTTGACTTCCGTTTCCCTGGATGATTGTTTTCCATCCCTTGACCTTGAGCCTGACAGCATCTTTGTGGTTTAGATGCATTTCCTGTAGACAGTAGATAGTAGGCTTGTGGATTTTTATCCACTCTGCCAGTCTGTGTCTCTTCAGAGCATAGTTTAAACCATTCACATTTATTTAAAGGATTGAAATTTGAGGTAGATTTCCATTCATATTGTTGGGTGAAATCATGTTATTTTGGTTTACTCCTTGAGCCATCGTGAAATCCAAGTTTTAGCCTTTAACTCTTGAATGATTTTACTTTGAAGAGTGTCTATTGCTCTGTTTTTTGGGTAATGCAGGTCTGAGTACCTCCTGGAGGGTTGGTCTGGTCTTTGCAAATTCCATCAGTGATTGCTTGGCTGGGAAGGAATTTATTTCTCCCTCATAGATGAAACTTAGTTTTGCCAGATAAAGAATTCTAGGTTGCGCATTATTCGTTTTAGAAGATTGAGGATAGGCACCCAGTCCCTTCTGGCTTGTAAAGTTTCAGATGAGAAATCTGAAGTTAGTCTGATAGGTATTCCTTTGTAGTTTATTTGTTGCTTTGGCCTCAGTGCTCGGAGAATTGCTTCTTTCATGTTTATTTTGGTCAGCCTAATAACTATGTGACATGGAGACTGCCTTTTCACATTGAGTCTCCCAGGAGTTCTGTGTGCTTCTTGTATCTGGATATTAAGATTTCTGGCCAGGCCAGGCATATTTCCCTCCAGAATTCCATGAAATAAGTTTTCCAGCCCTCTTGTATTTTCTTCTTCTCTCTCTAGGATGTCAATGATTCTTATTATTTGGCTTCTTTACATAATCCCACATTTCTTGTATGTTTCCGTGTTGCCTCTTGTTTCTGTGTTCTTTTTCTTCATCTGATTTGTTCAGCACATAGGCATTATCTTCAAGCTCTTAGATTCTTTCCTCCACATGATCCATTCTATTCTTGAGACTTTCCACTGTGTTTTGAAGTTTCTTGAATGCTTACTTCATTGCCAAGATTTCTGTTTTTTTTTTTTTTTTTTTGTAACATTTCAATTTCTTTAGATAAATTTTCATTCATTTCCTGAATTGACCTTGCGGTTTCTTTATGTTGGGATTCTGTTTTCTCTTCAATTCCATTGAGTTTTCTTATAATCCATATTTGAAGTTCTTTGTCTGTCAGTTTAATCATATCATGGAAGTTGCTATCTATTGATGGAGATTAAATGTTTTCTTTTGGAGGTGACTTTTCTCTCTGATCTTTCATTTTTCCTGTGTTCTTTCATGGATTCTTTCTCATCAGGCTACTTTGTCAAGGACTGGAGGTGCTGGGTCTGGTTTATGGACTTAATTCTGAGTCCCTGCAGAGACGTTCCTTGACAATGCTGGGGAGAGGCACTCTGGTCCTGTATTGACTTAGACATGTTTTAGCCTGTTGGGTTATCTCTGACCCATTGCCTTCACCTCCTGTTTAAGGAGATTAGTGAGTTTGGGTCCCTCCCTTAGACTCCCAGGAGTTGGATTGCTCTTGTGTGTGTGACTCCGCTGCTAACCACTAGTTTTAGGTGGAAGACATTGTGTTTGGCTATGAGGTTACCCTCTCTTTTGTTGCTTGTAGTTTGCATGGAGAAGTTGGATATCAAAGTATTCCAATATCTTTGTATTGAGCTCTAAACCCCCAAATGGGATATACAGGTGCCTCAGTCCTAAGAGTGTATACTTCAGAGGTTGTTTGATCTGCAGCTGGGGGAGAGCTAGTAATATGTCATTCAGGGCTTTTTGCCACTCTTGTGAAGCAACTCCTGATGGGGAGGTGTCATTTGGTGCAATTGCTAAGGACTCTGGTAAATATTTTTCTTCCCAGACCACAAATCCCTAAGCTGGCAACAGTCTGGATGCCAAGGGCAGGCCCTGTGTTATGATCTTATCAGATGATCAAAACCAACCCTCTGTACCAAGTCAGCAATCTGTCCCCTTTTGCTTAGTTCTAAGGTCCCACAGATTCAAGGTAGTCACACAGGGAAAGCAACTTTTCTCCTTTCTCTCTGCCTTCAAGGGCTGAGTCTGTCCTGATAGGCTGGGGGAGGGGTGTTGGCTGAGACTTCCACAAGTTCCAGCCAAGGAAACATCTTTTTTTGTTTCTTCCCTCCTCCAAGGGCGGGGTCTGTCCTGCAGGGAAGATAAGCTACCGGACTGGGGGATGGGCACTTCCTGCAGCCGCCAGGCGCCTCAGCCCAGGAAGTGACTACTCTCCTTACTCTGCACCTCCAAGAGAGGGGTTTGTCTAGTTGGTACGAAGTACACACTTCAGCGCTGCTGGAGAAGCCCTGCCCAAGACCACTGAGGGTCCCAGCCCAGAAAGTGGCTTCCTTCGCTCCTCCACTCTTCCAAGGGTGCGGTCCAACCCTTTGGCGGGAGGCACCGGCAACCGAGTTGCAGCAAAGAGGTGGCCCTGGGTCTCAGTTCAAAAAGTGGTCCCCCTCACCACCACGCCCCCCCAGGGGCGGAGTCTGCCCCTTTGGTGCAAAGCAGCTCAGTGGTGGAGACAAAGCTAAGGGGCGGTGGTGGCAATCCCACCATGGGTCTCATCTCTACTATGCCCCTCCAGGGATGCGGTCTGTCCCTTTGGAGGAAAGTTCCCCAGCAGCAGCGATCTCAGGTGTCAGCTTGAAAAGCAGCCTCTTTCACCACTCAAAAAGTGGCCTCTTACACTACTCCACTCTTCCAGGCGCAGTGTCTGTCCTTTTGGCACAAAGGACCCTGGGGGCTGAGTTGCAGGATAGTGGCACTGGTGATCCCCCCGTGGGTCTTGGCTTGAAAAGTGGCTTCCTTCGCTACTCCACCCTTCCAGAGGCAGGTTTCCTTTGGCACGAAAAACCACAGGTGGCTGGGTGGGGTGGGGGGCCGCCCGAGACCACCTGGTGACTCAGCCAGGAAAGTGGTTTCCCTCATTATTCCACCCCTTCAAAAGTGGGGTTTGACCTGCCAGCGTGAAAAGACCAGTGGCTGGGTTGGGAGAGAAAGGGGCTTCTCTCCTTATTCCCCTCGTCCAAGGGCAGGAGCTGCTCTGCCAGGCAGGGGCAAAGGCGTTGCCTCAGTCTGTTGCCTGGGCAACACGCCACAGCATTTTTAGGCTATGGACACCCAAATTGGCAGCTGCTCACCCACAGAGAACCAGCGCTGGAGGCGATTGCTCAGTGGGCAGCTGTTGCTGGACCTGGCACACTGTCTCCAAAAGCCACCCGCTAAGCCCATTGTATCCCCAACACATTGACTCATGACTGTTCAGTAGGAGGGATCTCTACTCTGTCCCACTTTGTGCCAGCCAAATCTTTGGCAGTTTTCAAAAGCAGAGCCTCCTTTTTTGTGTTCACCTCCCTTTCTCTGGTCCTGGTGGCCTCCAGAAGTGAGAAGCCTGTCTCTGAGCTCCCTCCCGCAGAATCAGGAAGTGTCCACTCGGACCAGTCCCTCCCCTGCCCAAAGAAGACCCAGCACAGCACACTGGAGAGTTCAAAATGTTTCCTGCTTTTGTCTCTACTCCACACAGCCTGGCTGCCTGTGCTACAACTTCGCACTGACTTCAGGCGCTTGCTGCCTGCGTGGGTGTGGAGCTTGGTGGAGGAAGAGTCATCCTCCTGTGGGTCAGATCACGCTGCTCTAGTCAGCCGATGGTTGCGGCCATCCCATGCTCTATTCCTATTGTATACCTCACGCTCTCCAGACTTTGCAGTTGATTCCCCAATTCACCTTTTTTTTTTTTCCTGACACTACTTGTTCCACGCTGCTTCTCTTCAGATTCACAATGCTGATCTTGTGGGAGAGCGATCCACTCGCATGTAGCTGTCCACATTCTCCACCTCCTACTCTGGGAGCAGAGAGCCAGGAGATCACCCCTAGTCCACCATTTTAAATCCGTCTCCTATTTGTTAATATTTTTTAATAATTTGAGGCTATATATTCATGAAAGATATTTTGTCTATAAATTATTGTTGTGCTCTCTTTCTGGTTTTGTTATCAGGGTAATATTAACTTCATAGAATGAATTGGAAAGTTTTTCTTCCTCTTCTGTTTTCTGAAAGAGATGTGTAGAATTGATATTATTTCTTCTTTAGTAGTTTGATAGAATCCCCCTGTGAAACGATTCAGACCTGGAGTGATGGGAGCTTTAAATTATAAAATAAGTTTTTTTTTTTTAAAAAAAGGTATAGGACTATTTAAATTATCTATTTCATTTTGAGTGAGTTGTGGTAATTTGTATATTTATGAGGCATTCATCCATTGGATCTAAGTTGTCAAATTTTTGTGAGTATAGTTGTTCGTTATATTCCATTATTATCCTTTTGATGTCTGCAGGTTATGTAGTGATATTCCCTGTTTTATTACTTATGTTAGTAATTTCCATCATTTATCTTTTATTTTTCAGCCTTGCTGGTGGTTTGTGAATTTTTTGATCTTTTCAAAGAACTTACTGTTTTTCACTGATTTTCTTTATTATTTTTATCTGTTCAATTTCACTGATTTCTCTTTGTATCTTTTTTTTTATTTCAGCATATTATGAGGGTACAGATGTTTAGGTTACGTATGTTGCCCTTGCTCCTCCCTCCCCCCCAAGTCTGAGTTTCAAATATGTCCATCCTTCAAGTGGTGTGCATTGTACTCTTTGTGTATGTATATACCCATCCCCTCTCTCTCCTCTCTCCTCCCCCCTCCCCCCTGCTCAACATCCAATAGATGTTATTCTTATATGTGCACTATGTGCTGATCAGTTAATACCAATTTGATGGTGAGTACATGTGGTGCTTGTCTTTCCATTCTTGGGATACCTCACTTAGTAGAATGCGTTCCAGCTCTATCCAAGAGTATACAAGAGGTACTATATCACCATTGTTTCTTAAAGCTGAATAGTACTCCATGGTATACATATACCACAGTTTATTAATCCACTCATATATTGACAGACACTTGGGTTGTTTCCACATCTTTGCAATTGTGAATCGTGCTGCTATAAACATTCGGGTGCAGGTGTCTTTCTTATACAGCATCATTTGCTCTTTTGGGTAGATGCCCAGTAATGGGATTGCTGGATCAAATGGTACTTCTACTTGTATCTCTTTAAGGTATCTGCATATTGCTTTCCACAGAGGTTGCACTAGTTTGCAATTCCACCAACAGTGCATGAGTGTTCCTATCTCTCCGCATCCACGCCAACATTTATTGTTTTGGGACTTTTTGATAAAGGCCAGTCTCTTTGGAGATAAGTGATATCTCATTGTGGTTTTAATTTTCATTTCCCTGATGATTAGAGATGTTGAGCATTTTTTCATGTGTTTTGGGGCCATTATTCTGTCTTCTTTTGAAAAGTTTCTGTTCGTGTTTGTATCTTTATTATTAATTTCCTTCTGCTTGCCTTGGGTATAATTTGATCTTCTTTTCCTAGGTCTTTGAAGTAAGAGCTTAGATTATTTATTTGAAACTTTATTTTCTCGTGTAAGCATTTATTGCAATAAACTTTCCTCTCAACACTGCTTTAGCTGTGTCCCACACATTTTGATATGTTTTATTTTCATTTTTATTTAGTTCTTCTATATTGTATTTTTCGTGATACTCTTTAACTCAGTGATTATTTAGGTATGTGTTGTTTCATTTCCAAATGTATGAAATTTTTCCTGTTTTCTTTCTGTTATTGATTTCTAGCTTGATTCCATCTTGCTAGTTTGACTAAAGTGTAGAAATCATTTCTCCTGTTGCCCTCCACATTTATAATTTCCCTAGGTATTTACTCTACACACATTGAGAATCACATAAGACGATGTTATAATTTTTGATTCATCTATCAAAATAATTTGGAAAACTCAAGAAAGTTATTATCATATTTATTCATATTTTTACACTTTTGATTGTTCTTTCTGCTTTCCTTATGTTCCAACATTACTTATTTTATCATTTACTTCCTCTTAGGAGCATTTCCTTTAGGAATTTCTTTGGATAGGTCTGCTGGCAATAAATTCCTTTCATTTTCCTTCATTTGAGAATGTCCTGATTTCTCCTGTATTCCCAAAGGATATTTCTGCTGAGTATATATTCCTGGATTGACAGTTCTTTTCTTTCAGCACTTGAAAAATGTACCACTTCCTTCCTGTCTCCATGGATTCCGATGAGAAATATCCTGTCAGTCATTCAAATTGTTTTCTCCTGTACATAATGTATCATCTTCACTGCTATAAGATTTTTATTTTGTCTTTAGTTTTTAGAAGTTTGAATTCGATGTGTCTTGCCAGGGATTTCTTTTTGTTTATCTTCTTTCAAGTTCACTCAGATTCTTGAAATTTTAAGTTTATTCTTTTGCCACGTTTTGGACATGTTCATCCATTATTTCTTTGAGTACTTTTTAAGTCTTCTCTTCTTCCTCTTTTCATCCTGGAACTCCAATGACATGGATGTTAAACCTTTTCTTATAGTCTCACAGGTCTTTTTAAGTTTTATGTATTAAGCACAAGCCTACTTCAATTTATTGTCTTGTATTTTCACAATCACAAATACTCCAAAGCACTTCTATGACTGAAAAAAAATTATTGCTTACAGATTATTTTTTTATTTTTTTTTATTTTTTATTATTTTATTTCAGCATAATATGGGGGTACAGATGTTTAGGTTACATGTGTTGCCCTTGTCCCCACTCCCCCCCTCAGTCCAAGTTTCAAATAGGTCCATCTTATTGCGTGGTGCGCATTGCACTCTTTGTGTATGCATATACCCGTACCCTCTTCCCTCTTCTCCCCTCCGCCTGCCCAACATCCAATAGATGTTATTCTTATATATGCACTTATGTGTTGATCCGTTAATACCAATTTGATGGTGAGTACATGTGATGCTTGTTTTTCCATTCTTGGGATACCTCGCTTAGTAGAATGTGTTCTAGCCCTTTCCAGGAGTATATAAGAGGTGCTATATCACCA
>CAUYSK010035338.1:0-11820 GCA_963575035.1 Avahi laniger | reverse complement strand
AATTTAAATCATATTACAAAACAATAGTAATCATAATAGTATGATACTAACATAAAGACTGTCATTTAGAGCAATAGAACATAATAAAGATCCCAGAAATAAATCCTCATTCATATGGTCAAATGATCTTTGACCAAGGTGCCAAGATTACACAATAGGGAAAGGATAGTGTCTTCAACAAATGGTTCTGGGGAAACTGAGCATCATGATGCAAAAGAATGAAGATGTACCCTTATTTTACTTTCTATATGAAAATTAATTCAACATAAATTAAAGACATAAATATAAGACTTGAAACTCTAAAATTTTAGAAAGAAAACAAGGAAAATGGTTCATGACATTATGATGAGTAATAATTTTATGGACATGACACCAAAAATGCAACCAACAAAAGGAAAAATAGACAAATGGAACTATATCAAACTCAACTTCCGCAAAGCAAAAGAAACAATCAACAGAGTTAAAAGACCAATCATAAAATGAGAAAAAAAATTGCAAAATATATATCAAATAAAGGATTACTATCTAGAATACATAAAGAACTTCTACAACCCAACAAGTAAAAAGAAAACCCAATAAAAATGAATAGAAATGGTCAACAGGCATACAAAAAGATGTGCAACATCACTAATCATCACAGAAACAAGTCAAAACCACCAAGATATGGTATCTCACATCATTAAGATGAACTCTATCAAAACAAAAGGAAAAAAAAAGTATGCCAAAGATATGGAGAAATTAAAACCTTTGAGTACTGTTGATGTGATTGTAAAATAGTGCAGCCACTATGGAAAACAGTATGGAGGATTCTAAAAAGATTAAAAAGAGAACTACCATGTGACCCTATAATCCTATTTTGGGGAATATCTCTGAAAGAATGGAAAACAAGGTCTCTAAGACATATTTGCACTTCCACACTTATTGCAGCATTATACATAATATACAAGATATATAAGCAAACTGAATGTCCATTGGAGAATTTTTTAAAAAATGGCACATAAACACATAAACATACACACACACACACACACACACACACAATAAGATATTATTCAGCCTTAAGAAAGTAGGAAATATTAGTAAATGCTACAATATGAAAGAACCTTGAAGACATTATGTTAAGTGAAATAACTCAATCATAAAATGGCAAATATTACAGTATTCTACTTATTTGAGGTATCTAAAGTAACCAAATTCATAGAAACAGAAAATAGAATGTGGTTGCCAGGGGTTGGAGGTAAGGGTTCAGAGGGAATTGTAAAATTGGGATAGAGTTCCAGTCACACAAGATGAAAAAGTTCCAGAGATCTGTTATACAACAATGTATATATAGTTAATATACTGTAAACTGGTTTCATCCCAGGGATGCAAGGATGGTTAAACATACTGAAACCAATAAATGTGATTCAACACACAAACAAAAGCAAAAACAAAGACCATATGATAATCTCAATAAATACAGACAAAGCATTTGAACAAAATTCATCACCCTTTTGCAATTAAAATCCTCAACAAATTAAGCATAGAAGGAATATATCTCAAGATTATAAAAGCCATATATGACAAACTCACAGGCCAACATTATACTGAATGGGGAAAAGTTGAAGACATTCCCACTAAGACAAGAGTGCCTACTGTCACCACTTCTATTTAACATAATGCTGGAAATCCTAGCCAGAGCAATCAGACAAGAGAAAGAAATTAAGTGTATCCAAATCAGGAAAGAGGAGGTCAAACTATCACTTTTTGATGATGATATGATCTTATATCTAGAAAACCCTAATGACTCCACCAAGAGACTCCTGGAATTGATAAATTCAGCAAAGTTTCAGGTTACAAAATCAATGTACACAAATCAGTGCCATTCCTATACACAAATAACAGTCAAAATGGGAGTCAAATCAAAGACTCAATACCATTCACAGTAGCTACAAAGAAAATAAAATCACCAGGAATATACTTAACAAAGGAGGTGAAAGATTTCTACAAAGAGTACTAGAAAACACTGAGGAAAGAAATCGCAGGCAACACAAACAAATGGAAAAACATGCTCATGGATAGGTAGAATCAACATTGTTAAAATGTCCACGCTACCCAAAGTGATTTACACATTGAATGCAATTCCCATCAAAATACCAATGTCATATTTTGCACATCTAGAAAGAATAATTCTATGCTTTATTTGGAACCAGAAAAGAGCCAAAATAGCCAAAGCAATCTTAAGCAAAGAGAACAAATCTGGAGGCATCACATTGCCAGCCTTCAAATGATCCTCTAGGACTATAGTAACCAAAACAGCACAATATTGACATAAAATTGGAGACACAGACCAATGGAACAGAACAGAGAACTCAGATATGAAACCATCAACAAACAGCCAACTGATCTTTGACAAAGCAGGCAACAATATACACTGGGCAAAAGAATCCATATTCAATAAGTTGTACTGAGAAAATTAGATAGCCACATGCAGAAGAATAAAACAAGATCAATATCTCTCACTACTCAGAATGATTAATTCAATATGGATAAAAGTCTTAAATATAGGCATGAAACCATAAGAATTCTAGAAGAAAATGTTGGAAAAATTCTTCTAGATACTGGCCTAGGCAAAGAATTTATGAAGAAGACCGCAGTGGCAATCACAGCAACAAAAGAAATAAATAAATGGGACTTAATGAAATTATAAGGCTTCTGCACAGCTAAGGAAATAATCAACAGAGAAAATAGACAATGTACAGAATGGGATAAAATATTTGCAAACTATATATCCAATCAAGGGCTAATAATCAGAATCTACAAAGAACTCAAGCAAAGCAACAAGAAAAAAAACAAACAACTCCATTAAAACAGTGGGCAAAAACATGAACAGAGCTTTTCAAAAGAAGATAGACAAATGACTAACAAACATGTGAAAAACTGCTCAGTGTCACTAATCATCAGGAAAATGTAAATTAAAACACAATGCGATATCACCTTACCCTAGTTAGAATGGTTTTTATTAAAAATTCCAAAGACAATAGATGCTAGCATAGATGCAGAGAAAAAGAAATGCTTATACACTGTTGATGGGACTGAAAATTAGTACAATCTCTATGGAAAGTAGTATGGCAATTCCTCAAAGAAGTAAAAGTCGACCTATCATCTGATGCAGTAACTCTACTGGTTATTTCCTCAAAGGAAGAGAATTTATTTTATCAAAAAGACACCTGCACTCAAATGTTTATTGAAGCACAATTCACAATTGCAAATATGTGGAATCAACCCAAGTGCCCATCAAGTCATGAGTGGATTAACAAAATATGGTACATGTATACTATAGAATACTACTCAGCCCTGAAGAAGGATGAATTAAGGCCTTTTACAACAATGTGGATGGAACCAGAGACCATTATCCTAAGGAATGTATCTAAAGAATGGAAAACCAGCCACCACGTGTACTTGCTAGTAAATTGGAACTGACGAGCACACGTGTGCACAGAGGGAAATAAAACTCAGCTGAAGTCAAGCAGGGTGGAAGGAGGTGAAGGGGATAGGTGAAAACCTACCTAATGGGTACAAGGAACACCTTCCAGGTTACTCACACTTATAATCTTGACTCAAGCATAACAAAATTGATATATGTATACAAAAACATTTGTGTCCCTGTAATATTTTGAAATTTTAAAAAAAGTTTTAAGGAAGAAAATTTATGTTACATGTTTTAGCCCCATAAAAATGTGTACATGAATATATATAGAAATATACACACATATGAATATAAATGTGTGAATATATGATATATAATGTGAATATATGTTATATGAATATATAATATATATATAAGTATTACATTCTCCTTGTCTGTGAGACATATTGAAAATTTACAATTTCAATGTTCGAGTTGGGTTCCATTTTCTAACGGAGGCAAACAATCGGCTCTGAAAAATTTCTTCACACCCAAGCTCAAACCAGCTTTGCATTTCTCTCATAACTGAAAGATCAGTAAACTCACAAATAGAACTTTTACAAATAGCCTTGTTAGAAACTATATGGGTCTACCACTGTTTTGGGATACAGTTTTCCAAAAAATGTGAAAATTTATTTCATGGATGTTGGTTTATTTAAATCTATACCTTTTCATTTAATTTAGTGATATAAGTTATCCCAAAAGCACAGAATGAAATTTTATTTCATATTTATTAACATAAATTTACACTAAACATTGTCTTGTATTGTGTATTTTCTATATTTTGATTTTGTATCTTTTCATATTCCAAATATTATTTTGTTTGTTTATTTATACCAAATATATCTATTCTCCTGTTTATTAGATATTTCTTTAAAGTTTTTGAACTTTTAAGTGATTTTATTTTTTTACCATTACTTACTAAATAATTACCATTTCATTTAATCTTTAGTTAATTTATCTCTTCTGCTTTCCTTCATTTTCAATTTCAGAGTTAACACTGTACTATTTCATATTTAATAATTTACAGCTCTGCATTTTATAGATAAGTAACACCCTATCATTTGATATGTAATGCTGAAACTGTTCATGTGTTCTAAGGAGGATATAATCAGACCTTTGGCCCACTGAGCAATAATAATTTTTTTTCAATTATCTTATTAGTTTTACATTGATATTTGTTATGATTTCCAAGGTTATGTTACTTAAATTGTATAACTTCTGCCTTTTGAGTTTACTAAAAATTTCTTTCTGTTCTCATCATGCTATCGGGCAGAAAAGGAGCACATTCTGAGAAAGACTCCATCCATATTTTCCCCCAGGTATAATGTCAATATAATGATTGCTCTCTAACATTTATTTATTTGTTTATCTCAATAAGTGCATTTTATGAGATGAGAAAGATTCAGTGGTTGGAAGGGTTAGATATATTAAAGGAATAATTAGTGGAACAAGATCTCTGAGAAGGTATGAAGAAATTTAAATCAGAGTCCAATAAAACAATTAACTTGAGCAGAAGCTAGGACATATCTCATTGCAGAAAATGAAATAGTACATGATGGCACTGAAAATTGTTATTTGTTGTTTTGTTGTTGCTGGTAGGAAGTTGATAGTGTTTATGTGTAATGGCTTCGAGTTTTATAGGAAGTACAAATTAAACTCTGGAATTCAAATATTCACCTATAATATTTTTTTACACAATTAAATCCAAATTCCTTACGGTAACTTTGACAAGTCTGTCATTTTTACACATTCTTTTTTTTTGGCTCCCACAAGCTTCAGTGATACACATTCTCTGGTCCAGTTACAGTGCACACTCTATGTTAGGTAGACAATGTGGTCATTTCATTATGCCTTAGAACATGCTTTTCCTTCTGCCTGAAACACTTCCTCATATCTTCATATGGTTAACTTTTATTCACTCTTCAAGACACAACTCACTTTTCCCCTATTTCAGAAACCATTTTCTAACACTCCTGGGCAAGGTTTTATTCTGTCCCACTGTTACGCTCTCCTAACACACTGGATTTGCCCTACTGTAGCATTTTTAGCTTTCAGTTGTTTATTGACATTTCTGGTTATTTATTAGATATAAACTCTTTAAATCATAGTCTATGAATTTTGATCTCTAGGGCCAAGCACATAGTCAATATTCAATGAATAGTTTTTGAATAAATAGATAAATTAATTAATCTGCGCTTAGGGCTGAATTAGCAGGT
Organism: Avahi laniger; assembly: GCA_963575035.1. Classification (NCBI taxonomy): domain Eukaryota; kingdom Metazoa; phylum Chordata; class Mammalia; order Primates; family Indriidae; genus Avahi; species Avahi laniger. Next base: position 6,153 of record CAUYSK010035338.1, on the reverse strand, counting down.
AGTTAGCACACCTGTATAAAGGTATATATGAGCTAAAAAAAAAGATCAGAGAATAAATCAAATGACAGAGCAGAATTTGCGTGCATATAGACATTTCCCTTAGAGTAATAAGCAATAATTATACAATTTTAAATAGAATCAGTGTGAAATCTCTAGTCTCATAAAGTAGATTAAGTGAATGTGAATCTAAACTTGTTAATCAAGTATCTCAGGACACAAAAGTAACAATGTAGCCTCTGATCCCACCAATCCCCACCAGTACCCACGTACACACACTTCACAAGCACCCTTTAGGAAAAATAAAATTGTCAGTGAGTTTACAGAAATAATTATCCCAAGAGTTTCGCAGGGATGATGTGCAAGTAGTTTAAATAAAAGGTTGTCAAAAGTAATGATCGTTCCCTGGTACTATGAACAATATCGTGACTGTGATTGTTAACAGTAATTTATAAGTGTAATCATGGTAAGAGTTATTAAGAATGAATTATATGGCTAATTATAAAGATAACTACTTTAACAATTAAGTGCCCAGCAAAGGGAGGTTGACAAAATGAAAGTGCATAGAGCATCTGGAAACCTGAATTTAACAGGTATAAAGATATGACTTGCGGATCTCATCATTTTATACAGGTCTCTGTAACTGTAAAATTGATCAACTCACTCTTCCAGGATCCAATGGTCTTTGATTTGAAAAACTATTAATAATATAATAAATTGTAAAAATGACTTTCTCTATGCAAATTATACTGAGTAAATTTCTTTTATTATAGCTGAAATCATTAACAAACAAAACTCTTAGGAGAATCCTATCAAAATATTCATGAAAACCAAATCAGACTACCATTTCATTAACACCAGAGCTTATCACTCCGAAATACAGTATCTGCAATCAAACTTATGGATAAAGACTTTTGGACAATTTTGTTACGGCTGTGTTTCTACCCTACTGAAGATATCTGGCTCATGTCAGGCACCTGATACATACATAATTAAGATATAAATGAGTAAAGCTCTGAATATTAAATTTTATGTGAGAAAAAGTTAAGGATGGGAGGAACAGCATGCTAAGTAAGAGTTACACAGTGACATACATAGTAAAGAATATTCTAATCAGAGAAATTATGTGCACCAAGATCTTGAGGCAAGACAGTAGTAGGAAAATTCATGTAATTAAATGAAAACATGTATATCTGGATTACAAACACCAAGAACACATTAGGCTAGAGAAGTGATCTGGAGTCATATCCTGGAAAGTTTTGTGAATAATTTTGTGTTTCACTCTAAGAGTTTGGAAATTTTTCAAATTATTTTAATCTAATGTCATTAGGTTATAAGCAAGGAGTGCTCAAGTTACAATTCTGAAATTCAACAATTATATTCCAAAGTTTTAAATATGTTTTGATGCTAACTAGTATGATGGTTAAAATATTAATTTCACTCAATGTATAATTAAGTTAATGTAAAATATATTGAAGACATCAAATGTTGAACACAGGCTTCTGGAATATGACTATGTCTTTCGGTTGGAGATCGAATTCAAATTTAGAGTCTCTTCTCTAGAACTATAATTAGTGCAAAGTCTGCCATAAACAGTGATAATTTATATTATAGTTCACAGAATAAATGAATACTAAATCAAAAAACAAAATCAAATATAAGTTAAATAGTGACTACTTTATTCCTTTCTGGGTTGAGTACTAGCAACCCAAGAGTTTTATTTTTTCTTCTATATTCTGAGTCTCATTTTATAATTATTGTCTTATCATCTGTCTGAGATAATTAAAGGGATATTTTCTGTGGACTTTTAAAAAACAATAAAGTACTTATTTTCAAATAGAATCATACCAAAATTGAATAAAGATAGTTTCTTGCTAAAATTATATTAATAGCTTTTAGTAAGCCATTGTAAGTCCTTAATCATTTTTCCTGCTATAAAAACACAAATTTGCTAAGAAGAACATATTGAGCACTGTATCTAATTTTGATCTAGTACTGAAGGGTCTCAAATGGCTGTGACCCCTCTTAATTTAAATCACATCATTTCATCACAGACCTTTTCATGATACAGAGTCAACAGGGCACAGACTTCAAAATCACCTTGACTACGATTTATACCTTGGAATGGCCATTTAAGGTCTGTGCAGCCTGAGGGGTATCACTTAATCTCTCTGAATCTCAGTTTTTCCATATATAGAATACAGTCAGCAATATTTCAATCATAGGCATGTTGTGAGTCTAAATAAGATAATCATTATATATTGTTTAATACATAATTCACTGTCATGTACAAGTGCTTAATAAATGGTGACTGTTTTGAAAAACATTTGACTTCTTAATTTTTCTTGGCATTTTATGAAAAATTTAGCCTCTGTTCATAGAGACCAAATTTTATTTTCATATTTTCCTTTTTCCATGTGTAAACTCTTAGCCTTTCTAATGGGATGATGAACTAGTCAAAGGAAGAGTTTCTTTCACTTAATGATAAGAACAGGGTAAATTAATAAAAAAAATCTTCCTAATATTAGGAATCACAGTTTACAGCATACATCATCTCTGTAAATATATAGTTTATGAGAAAAAACAAAGTATAAAGTAAGTTATTAAAGTATTCTTTTCTGTCTTATGTTTCAGCTTAAATATAAATTTAGACTTTCATAGTTAAAATTACCATTATTTTAGTAATTATTTCCACCATTTGATTAAATTGTTTAAGAATGCAATCAAATGTTTTATACACCTATCTGATATTTAAAATTAACATTTGAAGTAAAGAATTAGGTGTTATCAACTCTATTAAGAAGAAAATGGAAATGAAGAAAATGACTCCATTGTAAATAACTGGCCCATGTTCAAACAGCAGGTAATGGGTATTTTTCATGTATTTTTAATCTACAAATCAAATGTGCTGTAAAAATACTATGTTATCTTACATGTCAAAATAATATGTTAATAACAATACAAATAAAATAAAGACTGTAAACTAGACAACAAAGCTGAAAAAGAGGCTTCATTGAAATACTTAGAAGTTTAAATCACTAATGTAGCAAATGTTGTATTTTTGCACTGATGCAAGTATAAAATGAAGTGTCTATAACATTTTTTTCTATCTCCAGAGCATTTTGAGAAGTGAAAATATATCATCTTATAGTCTAGAAAGCACCATTATGTTTTCTCTAGCAAACTGAGGCAGGATGGAGGGCCACAGACCTGGAATTACTAAAAAAATAATTTGTAAAGGATAAAGAAATACAGTAAGCTGTGGATGATATGTGGAGGCAAGTCTTTGGGACAAGGATAGATTTAAGGTGTTGACATTGAAGACAACAGGATAGAAGAGAGGACATTGAATGAGATTTGACTGAAATACAGGGAGAAAATTTCAGTGAAATATGAGGAATTTCAGTGAAATTCATATCTCAATTTTCAGCTTTCATTTCTAATTTACTATGTGAAATGTGTTGTGCTTGTGGTAAATAGAATAGCAGCCTCCCAAAATGTCCATTTCTTCACCTCTAGAACTTGTGAGTTAATAAGCTACCTTACATGGCAAAGGGGCTTTGAAGACGTTTTTAAGGGTTTGGACCTTGAGAAATGAAACTATACTGGATTATGCAGGTGGTCCAAATTTAATCACATGTGTCCTAAGCAGAGAACCTTTCCAGACCAGTCTAAGAGGGAGACATGACTAATGAAGAACGGTCAGAGAGAGACACCATGTTGCTGGCTTTAAAGATGGTGCAAGGGGCAAAAAACCAAGACATGTGGATGGTCTCTAGAGACTGAAAAAGGAAACGAAAGAGATTTCCACCTGGAGCCTCCTGGAAGCAGTGCAGCCAGTCAACATACCGATTTTGGCCCAGTGAGAACTTTGTCAGCCTTCTAATCTTCAGAACTGTTAAGATATTAAATATTTGTTGTTCAAGACACCAAGATTTGTTAATTTGTTATGATATCAATAGGAAATAATGCAAGCCTGTCTGTATTCATGCAGACTGCACTGTCGTCTCATATCACCTATAGCAGTGGTTCTTACCAGTCACTTTGACAAATTTTCTCCCCATAGATGATGTGAAGGAAGTTTCAGACACAAAATGGAGCTCATTATTTTAGAGAAAATATGGATGCCAACACAAGGACTCTGTCCTATCATGAAGAAAAATATGGGCAGACAGTGTTGGAAGGTATTCAAGTGAAGGTTGAAGAAGACACAGAAATAAACGATAAACAATGAAGAGAATCTACATGATAAAAGAAATGTTTGTAAATTAGCACATGGGAAAAATTGTTAAAAACACCATAGAAATACATTAAATTGTGGAAGCCTCACAAAAAGAAACACAGTTTTCTTGAAAAGATACTTTTGGCAATTGAATCCATTAATCACATGAATGGATTATAAAGACATAATCACATGAGGATGTCTTTATAATGAATTAAAAAGTTATGTACTTGTAGGTCACTGAAATTACAGTCAGTTTCCAGAGACACCAGCTTCCCGTGGTGTGCACACTTCAATATATATGTGAATAGTCATTATGAGTTATAAGAACTTTGATAGCATAAAACCACACAGGATCCTAAATCAACAGTACAACAATAACAAAAATTGTATCCATCAATGGGAAGAAAAACTGTACTAACGTTTCAAATGTCATTATTACTTTATCAGAAATATCTCTTTACATTTCTTATGATCATTTATGAATTCACAGATATTTACTTTTATACTGCTTTGCTTATTTTATATTATAGGATAATTTAGATTAAAAATACAGAAATGTAAATAGCAATTTTCAAATTTTTAAGTGTAAATAGAAAATTTCCATAGACTGTGTTATCTACCAAGATATATATCTCTATAAATTAGTGGCTTAAAGTATTATACGTTGAAATCATTTCCCATGACCTTCCTTTCTACAAATAAAAGAATGTTTCTTGTTGAATCATTCATTTTCCTTCCTTAACTATAATATAAATCTTTCCAAATAGTATGCTGAAGAAACAAATGGCTTCTCACAAGAATTCTGAAATCAGGGAAGAGATAGTGTACATTAAACGTTTTCTTAATTAATTAATTTTCAGTCATTGTATTTGAATATTATTTCAGAAAATGATATCTCATAATTTATTTCATATAGCAAAACAGACTTTGAGTGTACTTTAGGAACACTAGAAAGTAAAAATTTCTCATGCAAGTAACATTTTGCTTAAGTTGATGTAATAATATAATATTGGGACAAAAACATTTGCCTGATTAGATTTTCAAAGATTAGATAGCGACAAAAGATTTAAACATCACAAACTAATTTGGTTTAGAAAGCCTGGCAGAAACAATGACCTTCATGTTTGAATTCTAATTTTAAATTAACAAAATGTTTCATGTGAAGATTAAAGTAATTGGAGAATTTCTGCCTGTGCACTTGAAACTCGGACAATATTTCTATTGATATTTGATTTTTTTACTTTTTATTTGATATAATTTGACCAGAATTTGTGATTTTTGTTGTAATTATTGAATAGATTTGATGTTAGAGGTGAAAACATTAACTAGCATTCTACAGCAAAATAAATAACTGGAAATTTCTATACTATTTTTTTAAAAAACATAACTATTACCTTAAATTTAGAGGAGTAATCTCAATTCTTTGCTACCTTTTTTTTTTTTCTTTCTAATCTCAATCGGCAAAGGTGTGTTGGACAGAGGTGTTAGGCAGGGACCAAATCTGCAGATGGAAGATACAGGCCAGGAGGACTGTTCCCAGGAGCAGAGAAGCTGGGGGAAGGGACTGCAGGAAAACACAGCTAACAACCGCAAAGAGCAGGAACTTGAGGTTTTGAGGCACTCACATCTGTGTTACAGGAACACCTGTCAATCATGTATATCAATCATCTGGTAACATCTCACACCTCCCATAAGCCCTCCCTGCACCAGACCAATAAAAGAAAACCACCTGGGAGTCCCCAGTGACTTTCTCCACTCATGGTTACTGACCCATTCCTCTCTGGAACGTACTCTCGCTTTGCATAGCCCCCTTCTTTTCTGTAATAAAAGCTGTTTGTGGGAAGTGCTTCTGTCTGTGGTCACTCCATCACACCGGCCCTGCTTGTGAATTTTTGAATCAAGGGGGCAAAGAACCAGGACAACAATCTGTC